>JACDJE010000112.1:2355350-2469355 GCA_016647715.1 Pavo muticus
TCTCCTCTCCTCTCCTCTCCTCTCCTCTCCTCTCCTCTCCTCTCCTCTCCTCTCCTCTCCTCTCCTCTCCTCTCCTCTCCCCTCCTCTCCTCTCCTCTCCTCTCCTCTTCTCTCCTCTCCTCTCCTCTCCTCTCCTCTCCTCTCCTCTCTTTTTTATTTCTTTTTTAATACGAACAGCAAACATGTGTTCTCCTGATCCTAAGAGTCAGAAAGTAAATGATGTTTACTGCCAGACAATCTACTATTCTGGTCCATATCCACAGCTGGTATAAATCAGCATAGTTTCCTTGAAGTCAGTGGAACTCACTGATTTATAGCAGCTGAAGAGTAGGTCCAAAGGCAGGCATCTGCTTGTCTCTCAAGCTGATGTTCCTATTGGGAACAGCAGTAATATAGGTCGGATGATTCACCCAACAAGAAGTGGGAGCAGCAGCAGTAATCTCAGGAAACAATCTAATTTTACCTTAATTTCCATCCTCTTCCACCTTTGCTTGCATCAGCTTCCCATTGGATACACACCCTTTCTCTGTCCACTACATCCTTCTCTCTCCATACAGACACAACCCACTCTGCAGCATCTTCTTGTCTTGTTTTAACCACTCAGGTCTTAAGGCACAAGTGCAAAAACTGTCCTGCTCTATAATTGACCAAAAAAACTATGTTTAAAATATCATTGCCATTTGAAATGATCTGACTTACTGTTTATAACTTGTTTGTATTAGAGTACAGATGTTGAGTAGCATATGAGCAGATGTGGTTTAGAGCTTTCTTTCTTTGTCCAACAGCTGACAACACATATGCTGGGCTGGGGACTGAAGAAGCAGAAAAATCATCTTTTTGGTTGCAAATATTCTAAAAACATGTCTCGTCGGTTCTCTGGGAAAGACACTCAAGCTGTGGCCATCTTACATCTCTAAGGACAGCATTCTTTATTGGGAAAAGTTGCACAATCGCTTTTGGTTGGAGAGAGAACGTCCTTGAAGTGCTCTCACTTAAAGATGTCTGGAGGGTTTCCATCAATAGTTGTTTTTCAAAAGAGAATTAAAAGTTAAACTCAAAGATTTATTTTATCTTGCATTGGGGGAAAAAAAAACAACAACAAAAAACCCTATATGAGGTTGAAGGGAAGTTGAGAAACCAAATGTCTGAAAGCTGATACTGTTTGGCCCTAAATAGTTCAGTTGTAACGTTCCACAAGAATATTTCATGAAAACTGTTAATTTTTCTCAGGTCCTAATTTTTCTCTGGAAGAAGAAATTCACATCATCTGTACAATGTCCTCCATTTGGTTTGAGGAGGAGCGTGGCAAATTGCTGTAAATGTAGTAAGACCAGAGGGATGGACTTATCAAGGATGAGAGAATCATAAGGTGATGTGGCAGCTTTCCCAAATTTAAATTATGCATATTTTGGCCAAAATATTTCATTTTCATTTATATTATTATTTTTTTTTCCTTGTTCTGAAGTTCTTTTCTTATTCTGTGGGAAATTTCTTGATGGGCTCTGTTCTCTTTGAAGATGATCCCAGTCCATCTCTCAAGAGAAACTTATCAGATCCCAACGATCAAGAGAATTTTACAAAATTCACAGCTAGCCCAGCCTCTTCTGTTGGACTCCAAGGCAACTCTGAAACTGCTTTCTGGCACTGAGATCTGCCACTAACATCTGTTGTGAGCATGACTGAAAAACTGAAGAGCACACTCCCCTCTCTTCAAATCCTATTAATAGGAAAAAGAATTTTTGGTCAAGGATTTATTTTTTTTACAGCTGCTGGGACTCTTGGGATCTTCATGGAAGAGATGAATGGGGAATTTAGGGCAAGATTAGTTGCTTTGATTTACAGAAGGATTTGCAGGGCATTGAAGTATATTTAATCTGCAAAATTGATCCAAGACCTCCACCCAGCAGTGGTTAGCCAAGCCTGTAGGTATTTAAGACTCATAAAACCTCCATGCTTTGCCTTAGCATTGGATATTTAAACAAATATTTGCATACATATGTGTAGAAAGCACATAGATAAGGCTGTTACCTTCCATTTATGCTGCATTGTCATGAGGAAGGAAAGAGATGTCATATGGTGAGAGAAATACCCTATCTGTTAGGGCATTCAGATCATTGATAGGCCTGTTTGCAAAACAAAAGCCTGCACAGCAAACACCATGCTGAGACAGCTACATCACGAATATATCTTCATAGAATCATAGAATCACCAAGGTTGGAAAAGACCATCCAGTCATTCAGTCCTACCGTCCACCTACCACCAATATTTCCCCACTAAATCACGTCCTTTAAATCATTTTATCATGAATGTATACCAAACATATTCAGGTAATTCCTATAGGACTGTACGACTCCTTAATTTTACAAGCTTCAGCTGAGGATCCGACCATGGTGATGCTTTCAGACACTTTTCTGGGTCTTCTTTACTATTACTATGACAAGATCCCAAGCTGTAGCCCTGCAGGTTTGAATTAGTAGAACCCAGAATTTCCTGAGTCTGTTCTGCCTGCTGCAATGTCAAGAAAGAAATCTGTAGTGGGGGAACATGGTGAAGCTCCTCCCTGGTGCTTCTTCCAGAGGAAAGCATGTACTGTCCTCCAGATATTATTCAATTCAATGCAGAAAAAAAAAAGTAGAAAAACCTTTTACAGGGCATGAAAACAATCCAGGATTTCATTTATTACTTTGCAGAAACATCTACATTTTACAAAGTTTGCAGGGATTTCTTAGACTGATCAATGGGGTACCTGGATATTTTCTGCACTTAATTGTCATGGACAGAACAGGAGCAGAAAGTGAATGAGAAATAGAAACTTAAAGACAAACCTCTGCTCTGGGTCTTTGCAACATGAAGGAAATCTCAGAAGGTGGAATAAAGCATAGGTAGGGTTCATCTTATCTAGTTTGGGTGTCTGCAATGAAAATGTCTCTATGTGAGCTGGGTGGCTCTGCTTCATCCGTGGTCCTTCCATGGTCAACAGAGATCCAGTCAACAGGGAAGATGAACCACTCACCTGGCTGAATGGATTGAGTATAGGTTGATAAATAGCTGACAGACACTTCTTTCTCAGGTGATCATGCAAAAATATGCATTGGGACTGTTGGCCTCCATCAGAGAGGGGATGTGGCTGGGGTGAACTGAAATGAACAGGCAGAACCAGCTCTCTGTACACCTTCTCATGGAAACAAATCCCTTCTCTATTACCACTCTAGGTAGGGATTGACCTCTTCTCCCAGGTAATAGCAATAGGACGAGAGAAGTAATGGCCATAAGTTGTGCCAGGGGAGGTTCAGGTTGGATATTAGGAAGAATTTCTGCTCTGAAAGAGTGGCACAGACTGCCCAGGGAAGTGATGGAGTCACCGTCCCTGGAGGTGTTCAAGAACCGTGGAGATGTGGCCCTGAGGAACGTGGTCAGTGGGCATCCTGGGGGTGGGTTAGGGTTGGACTTGGTGATCTTACAGCTCTTTTCCAACCTTAGTGATTCTGTGATTCTATGTACCAGGATCTGGGGGCAGCTTGGCAGGATGAAGCCCAAGCAGATCCATACACAGAAATGAGGAGTGCAGATAGGCAGACGCTGGGGTTTCAAGCTCACTGTGATGTCAGAATAGATCTCCAAAGGGTTTGAATGGTAGATGATCTCTTGATAATCTCCTAAAGAACTCTTTAAGCACTCTTAAAGAAACTCTTTAGAAGAGATACATGATTCAACAGATATTTGTTTGAAACACCAGCATACATCCCCATTTCAAACACATTTGCAATTTGGAAGGTAGCTGTCTTATTCTGGGGCTAAGAAAGAAAAGTTTATGCAATGGGGAAATGACTGTGAAATGAATTCTATAAGCATGAACTCTTGATTTAGAAAACTAATGTAAGTAAATACAAATCTGAAAATTGTTAACTCTGGCTTTGAAGGAGTTATTTAAATCAAAGTAGGGCTGAGATTAGAAAAAGCTTTGAATAGATACCCTTATCTTAGTTATTTTAATGGGAATTAAAGTCTTTAAAATGGTCTGGAAAATCTCAGCCATAAGGCTGTACTTACAGACACCCAATGCTATCCCAGAGTGTGTGTGCATGTGTATGTACGTATTCCTGCTTGGTAGACGCACTCTGCTGTGAGCAATACTCATTCTTTTCTCCTTCCCAGGAAAAGAGTATTATGTGATCTGGGATATGAATTCTTCCCTGCACCAGCTGTTATGATGAAGGTTGACCTCCCATACTGCTCCATCCTCATATCTAAATATAAGCCAGTGCTTGCCATTCAATGGGCTGTGTCACAACAAAGGCCAGGGGTGCCATCCAGCCTGAAAGAGAGACAGTCTGCAGCAGGTGAGCTGGGAAGGTGTCAGCAGAGTCCTGAGAGGGTAAAACCCATCGCTGGGACCTGGGCTGTAACCCAACCTCCTCAGTGCACACGTACACACGTGCACACCCGGACTAAAAATGCTTGAACCGGTGCCAGCTAGTCCTAAAACCCCCAATCCCTTCTTCCATTTAAGTGCTAATTCATAACAATGCCGTATCGGATGGCTTTAAAATAGCCAGGCAAGTGTCTTGTCCTTTTATAGCATTGGCCCTATTGTAAGCTCTGGCATGTGACAGGTCTGAGAGTGACACGTTGTGACTTCAAGAGACTGGACAGGGATAAAGACCTGAGTGCACTGGTGATTTTTCCTGCAGCAGCCACCTCTCGCCTGTCTGTCTCCTTCTCTCCTTTCCAAAAGCAGCCCACCAGCAAGGCACTATGCCTCCGAAGAAGCCTGAACCTAAGAAGGCACCTGAACCCAAGAAGGAAGAACCCAAACCAGCACCTAAACCAGCAGAACCAGAGCCCAAAAAAGAAGTTGAATTTAACCCAGCTTCTATCAAAGTATGTATCTTTTAACACGGTAGGGGGAGGAAGCAACCAGGGCTGGTGGGACTTGGGTTGGTGGTGGTTCTGGTGTTGATGTGGTATTTGGTATTTGGGCAAAAAGTGAGCAGAAAAGATGATTGCCACAGGTGGAGTTGGTGCAAATTCATTGAGGAATCTGCTAAATAGAGAAGCTAAAAGCTGAATCTTGTTTGATCTAATGATGTCCAGACCTGTTGATGTTTGATCTAATGATGTTCCAGACCCTTTTAATAACCAAAGTAGCACATTTAGCTGCTTGGAAGCTTCACTGATCTTAATGGGCCTTAAAGCTCCTCTGTAGGGAATACTATAGGAAGATGTAAAGCTCCTCTGTAGGGAATATTATAGGAAGATGCCAAGAAAGATAGACTGTACTCAGGACTTGGCACTCATTAGTCAATGGCCAAGGCCACTTGGAGTGGGCTTAGATCATTCAGCGGACTCATTGCTGTCCTCCTGAAAAGCACCATGGTAGACATCACCAGCGTGGAACTTCCTTAGACTGAGCCAGCAGCAATTCCTGCAGTTTTCCAGAAAAGCCCAACTGGATGACAGAGAAACTCTGTGTTTGTGTGTGTGTGTATTTTGGAAGGCAGAGGGAAACTCCATCAAAAAGAAAAGGTTTCCTGAATGATCTGCTATTTTCAGAGTCCATCCCAATGATCCCCGACAGGACATGAGCCTGCTCCTCCTCTTTCACCTTAGAGCAGTCTCTGCTGATCTCAGTTGGGATTGCTGAAGTCTTGCTCATGTGTGTTGAGACAAAATTAATGGCATTTCTGAATTAGGTTTTGAGAGAATTTGTGCCACTGGTCTTGCCTGTGTAAATCAGTCTCTCAGCTGCCTAACATCATCATTGTCCTTGCAGTAAACCACCCCTTTGATGGGGAACTACCAACATTTAGGAAATGCTACAAGGTTATGAAGCTGTGAAGTAGGGAATTCCAGTGAAATGAGGCTGGAGATCTGTTTTCCATTCAGATGCTTTTAACCATGATATTGGTTTTTTTCAGCAGGTAAGTCAGAGTCACTATTCTTGTAAAAGAAATTTCCCTCAAAAAGTGATGGGGGGAAAAAAAAAAGAAACACATTCCTTCAGAAATAATCATGAAATGAAGTGTCAAAAAGTGGCATCTTGATTTATAGAAATGAAATAAGCAAAGAAAATTCTGAAAATAACTAGTTCCCCCTTGTTCCTTCCACATCACACATGTTCATAGGGAATAACAGAAATCTCTGCACCCATCTTTGGGAATGGCTTTCCTATACGCTTTGCACAGTAAATACCACACAGTACATAGACACTGCGAGGCACAGAATGATTTTTTTTGGTACAACATTGTCCTTTAAGTTGGAGAAAAGAGAAGCTCTGCAGCACCTCACAGGTTTCCTCCTTGTGCCAGGTGATGACTGCATATAAATGAGAATTATGTTGTTAGAATCATAGAATCATAGAATGGCCTGGGTTGAAAAGGACCACAATGATCATCTAGTTTCAACCCCCCTGCTATGTGCAGGGTCGCCAACCACCAGACCAGGCTGCCCAGAGCCACATCCAGCCTGGCCTTGAATGCCTCCAGGGATGGGGCATCCACAACCTCCTTGGGCAACCTGTTCCAGTGTGTCACCACCCTCTGGGTGAAAAACTTCCTCCTAATATCTAACCTAAACCTCCCCTGTCTCAGTTTAAAACCAGTCCCCCTTGCCTATCACTAGCCACCCTTGTAAATAGCTGTTCCCCCTCCTGTTTATGAGGGAGACCAATAACATGGGAGACCTAGTGATCGCCTGTGCTTATGGTGAGCCAGGAGAAACTAGACAAGGCTAGATAATGACAAAGAAAAGAAATCACAGAGCCCCACTCCATCCATATACCAGCTCACGGCTGAGGTGAAGGATGAATATCTCTGGGACCACATCATGTGTCTCTTCACTGCTGAGGACCCCACAGAAGATCTCATGGGTGGCTCATGAACTGTGGGCTGTTGTCTCCTATAGCTGGGAATTCTAACCAATGGTTTTCTGCCTTAAATCACAACAACCTTGCAAACCTTTCAGCTTAAATACTGGTGAAAAAAAAACCCACAAACAACCTATATCAAGAAGAATTCTCACTGCAAGGAATTCAGTTTTGGGCAATTTTATAGTCCTGGCAGTGCTGTGAGCGGGGCTTTGCTGTGACCTTGGGCAAGCAGTACATGGGGGTATCCATATCTCTGTTGCTGCCTCTGTACTTAACATTCCTGCATTGTAAAGGGAGGGAGGGGGGGGAACTGCGATAACTTCTTTTAGAGGACATTCATACCTTCAGTCAGGATACCATGACATTATGGTAGTATTCAGCTGGGATACTATGACATTGTGGTATGAAGGGCACCTAAGTCCAGTATAAAGTTGAGCTGCAGTAATAATAATAAAAAAATAGTGTCACTCAAAGAACCAGACGTGTTTCTTTGTAGTCACAGTGACTGAAAAGTCATCAAACGCATTTTCAGCCAAGCAGGATTTGAAATCGATTCATGTCTGCATTTTTGTGAAACTACTCATCCTATACACTTACCCATCCAGACTATTATTTCTCCCTTCAGTACAATTTGAAGTTATGAACTCTTCTAATGGTTTTTAAAGTACTAAAAAACATGTACTGAGTTTCTAAAAAAAATGAGTAAACCCCCTGATAATATCTCTTCATCTTCGTGGAGAGTATCCCATTATCTACTATATATGAAATAGGGAAAGCATTGACAGACAAACTATTTGGGTCTAGGGCAGTTTGTTTCCCAATACTCATAGCAATGGGAGATGATGTTCTCTAGAGATATTTTCCTGGGAATTTTTCAATTAAGTGTTTATAATCAAAAATATTTTTGTTAAAATTGAAGCCGTTCGCACGCAAGGGCTGGGTCTGGCAAATATACTGCTTCCTGTTCCATAAACCTAGCTCTGGTGGAGCTCAGGCCATCTGGTGTAGATCAGAATACCTCCCTAGACCATTGTACAGCATTTGAAAAAATGCTTTAATGAGTTCTGAAATTCTCCAAACGTCCCAGTTCTGCGTTCCAGGGTGAAACCGGTTCTTCTTTTTTTATGCTTCGTGCATAAGATAATCTATAGCTGAAAGAACCAAACTCGTATCAAAACAAAGTGTTGAAAATGATCGAAACGTGTGCTTTAATTGGAACATCTCAAATGATCAAAATCCGTTACTCAGAATTTATTGCACGATTTTAATTCTGGAATTTGTTTTCACGGGGTAAAAAGTGTCAAAACTACAATGTTTCTGTGGGAGGAAAAAATAATTCTCATTACTTCTTCTTTTCTGTTACAATACACGGCCATGATAATGGTCCATCAACATGATTCTGCAATCCAGAGTCATAGAAGTTTTCCTGCCATTTTTCTTACTGCTTCTTGGTCAAGTTCAGGGCTTGAACTGGGATCTCAGTCATCCTAAATGTGAGTTACATCCTTTTAAGTACACAGAAATATTCCAGAGTTTTACTGTGAAGACTTTACCTTCTATACTTATACGGCCCTATAGGATCAGACCCCAAGGTTAAATTTTATGAAGTGGATTGCGTGCAATTTAATGCACTCAGAGAAAAGAGGTTTTATGTGTTTGGTTGGTTGGTTGGATGGTTGGTTTTGTTTTTTTGTACTTTTTTCTTTCATCTGTTTGTTTCTCTGAAAGAGTTTGGCTGTTTATGCTTTTTTAAGAAAGCATTTCAGTTTCCCTAAACTTAGTTTGGAGAACAGATTTTCCTTAGGAGATTGTGTAGCAAGAAGGTTGTCCTTTCCATATATTCTTCATTCCCATCTGAAAGCTCTCTTTTAGCAGAAGGGGGACGTATTGCCAGAAATAAATTCTTCTCTCCTGAAAAATAATAAGACTGATGCAAAACAGGAGTCATCTTTCAGTGACACAGAAAAGGGGAATGACCATTAGAAAGTGGATCGTTGACCCTAAACAGATCTTTGACAACCAGCAGAGAAAAGCTCTCTGGAGGGCTGTTCTTTGTGCTGATGCTCGACGCCTATATTGGGATGGATTGAATCAGCCCTTGGAGATGGCAATCCATGAAGGAGGAGATGAGGCAGGTATTTAGGTGCCAACATTTCAGCTGCTAAAATTAGCAGAGGTTGACGTGTACCCAGTGTCCTGGGTACAAAAAGATCGTGCAGAGACAGCTGGTCTATGTGGGGACCTGGAAGGGACACGGCTTGCCATATGCAATTATCCCTAATAATCACATTTTCCTGTGCTGGTACTTGATGTACTTATTGTAGCAGCATGCACTGATATCGGTGCCTGGGGAAAAAACAGAACTTATTTTTGTGGAGCACTGTGATCTTGGGGCCCTGTGAAATCTGTTCTCCTTGAGAAGCCCTGGAGGCTTCAGAACATCTGCAGGGACCCTCAAAAATAAAAGCTTCTTTTTCTGCAAGAAGAGATGAAAGGGCTTCCCACAGGGGAAATAGGCAGACACATCCCGCTTCAGCAATGAATGCCCTGCTAGGTGAGACTATCAGAGAAAAGTTGGCTGAGGAATTTGTTTTGGGCTGAAGTAACTGCACTGACTGTATTTCAGGGTAGGTTGAATGCGGGAGAAATTTATGACTTAACAGTGGACATAAGTGTGAGAAGTGCTTTGAGATGAGAGACATTAGAAAAGCAGAAGCTACTTGTGTTCTATTACTGTGCATGAGGAAGAAAAAAAAGACTTAAAAATGTTATTATTAAATAAGTTCAGTTCATGGGAGT
The DNA here is from genome assembly GCA_016647715.1 of Pavo muticus. NCBI lineage: Eukaryota > Metazoa > Chordata > Aves > Galliformes > Phasianidae > Pavo > Pavo muticus. The sequence goes on from JACDJE010000112.1 coordinate 2,365,018, forward strand.
AAAGAATGTCTGAATGTAAGTATGAGTGATGGCAAGTATTTTATCTGGATGTGTGATGGAAACAGTGTGAGGTCTCAGGGGTGCATATTTATTTTGGTGTTTGGATCTCAGAAGAGGGTGAGTTTGTAGCCAGTGGCAGGAGTGCAGGGTCCTTTGCAACACAGACTCTTGGAAAATGTGATACAACAAGGCTTGCATAGGAAAGAGATGACTTTTTCTGCCTCATTTGTTGGGACAAATATGATTCAAATCTCCGCATAATGATGAACCCCTTCCCTCTGGTGCAGAGGAAACAGAAGTGGGAAGCATTCTTTGACACCATTCATCAGTTCACTCTAACCTTGATTTACACCAGAATAGTTATGTCAACAGTTCATCAGATAGAATGTGGCACGAAGGTTCCCCACCATGCCCACTGACCACATCACTCAGTGCCCCATCTCCATGGCTCCTGATCCTTGGATGGTGACTCCACCACCTCCCTTGGCAGCCTGAGCCACTGCATTACCACTCTTTCAGAGCAGAAATTTTTCCTTATATTCAACACATCTGTGGGATGATTTCTACTAGTCTCTGAGTAGATGATGCCCCATGACATAGTGAAGGCCTCAAATTATTAAGAACACACCTAATTCAGAAGAAAGTCTGTCTGGATACTCCTTGCACTATATCTGCACCACACCCAGCTTGAAATAATAAATAATGCTGTGTTTCAGTAAGACATGGTGGAGATGCAGGTCTTTGCCCACTTTACAACCTTCCAGGGTGTTAGAAGACCTCAGCAAGAATTTAGACAAGTCTTCCTGGAGAATGAAGTAGGAGCTCTTTACACATATATGCTGGAGCCTCCAAGATCAGACTTCAAGTCAGCTGTACTTGGCCACTACATGGGTTCAACCACCCAACACCCTCTCATCTTTCTCTCTCTCCAACCTATGTTTCCTCTCGGTTTCATTCCTCACAGGTGTTACATGTTCCCATTGTCATCACCACTGTTGTTATTGGCCCACAGTGCATCTCAGTAGAAACACTTTTAGAAAGCAATTTCCCTCCTGTGCTCACATATTTGGAAGTTTCTGAAGTGGGCAGTCACCTGCCAGGCTAAACTTAGTCCATGCTGGGCCTCTTCCACTCCCAGCGGTTTCTTCCTGCGTTTGAAAGCACAGGGAAATTTGAGCAGTGAGTCTTGAAGAGGCCCCAGGCAAAAACGACTGAAAGCTTAGTAAAGACAAAAGACCCCATTGCAAAATCATGGAAGTCAGAGAGAATTTTTTACTTTTGAGTTTTTATGGGATTTGCCTCTGACTCACCACTCTTGCTGTGAGCTGTTGCTCCTACAAGGTGTGACAACTTCAGTAAGTTTAGCATGATTTATTTTTAATTTAGTGTGTTGCAAACGCCTCTTAGTGCTCAAAAATTGCATTGATATGGCACAGTATCTTCAGATGCAGATTGCTGAGCTGCAGAGGAAGATTTTAGATGGATGGATGGATGGATGGATGGATGGATGGAAGGAAGGAAATAAAAAGAAAAAGAAAAAGGAAAAGGAAAAGAAAAAGGAAAAGGAAAAGAAAAAGGAAAAGGAAAAGGAAAAGGAAAAGGAAAAGAAGAAGAAGAAGAAGAAGAAGAAGAAGAAGAAAAAAAAGAAAAATTCACTTGCCATGTTTCAGTCACCTACAGGTTAGAGACTCAGCAAGTATCTTCAGGCTCCCAGTAAACAAGTACTTTCAAAAGTTCACCCTAGGATGAGAGTCTTAGGTGGATCACATAAGGTGGTGGTAGAGAAGAGAGCCCATTGAATTGCAGGGACACTTAAGCCATGGTCTGGTTGCAGCTGAAGAGCCCTATCAGCTTCTTTTCATGATCCAGCTTACAAGAACTGCAAACATTTAGTACTCACCAACAGAGCACTGCCAGAGCTGAGCTGTACCTGGATGCAAGCCAGTAAAACTACGTGGTGTGTATAACACCATATGGCTCAAAAGATACGAGTTTCTACTAGTTTGGGGATTTTTCCATGATAGAGGCATTGGCTGCTGAATATTAGTGCCCATGGCACTAGTCTAGAAGAAATCTTGGACCTACTCCAAATTCTTGTCTCTGGACGGCCTGTGAAAGAGAACAGATCCTCAGGATCCCAAATTTGAGCTATTTTTATCATGTCTGAAAGAAAATCCCACATCCTTCCCATTCACCATCCCCATGAAACTTGTGGGGAATCAAACCTCAGTGGCCAACAGTCCTTCCTAGGAAAGATCTGAGCTGAGGATTGCAGCTTATGTTGGGCAGCAGTCCCTTCAGGTGGGAGCTGGAAGGGGATCATCCTCCTGGAGTGGTCCCTCTCCAAATTTGGGACTTCTGAGGTCCATGGCAGAGCACTTCCCTTAATAAATGCTGCTTTCTCCCACTCTGTCCTGGTCCTGCTGTGTAGAGGGAAGCTCAAAGGTGCGATCTTGCATATTGCACACATGATCATATGCAAGGAGATGAAGCTCAACCAAAGGATGCTGTCAGGGCTGTCGGCACAGTCTTTGTCCCCTTTCCTGAATTTCTTCAGCTGTGAGGGTCAGTTGGTTACAGCTACCAAAGGTTTTTTCTCAAGAATTGGTGGTGCCCTGCCTGGGTGTTGGATATTAGAGAATTTTTTTTTCCAGAAAGAGTGCCAGTGCTTTGGCATAGGCTGCCAGGGACATGGTGGAATCACCATCCCTGGAGGTGATCAAGGAATGTGGAGATGTGGCCCTGAGGGACGTGGTCAGTGGGCATGGTGGGGGTGGGTTGGGGTTGGACTTGGTGACCTGAGAGGTCTTTTCCAACCTGAACAATTCTATGACAAAGTCTACTTATAATGTTCATATTTATAATGTTCCATTAGCAAATTGCTTCAGCATTCCTGGATGGACCCCAGGGGTAAGCATAGCTAGAATGTCATGCTGCCATAGCACACTTCTAAAGACAGCTCTGCTCTCTTATTCTTTTTATTTATCACAGTCTGTGTCACTCTGAAAGCATGGGACATGCTCAGCCAGGCTGGCTGCTGTGGGGCAGTTTTTAATAGCAGAGAGAGCACCTTTCTCCCTCCTGTCCTTCCCTTTGGAGCAGCTGGTCTGGGGTGACATGAATTTGGCAGCTTGTTCTGCAGAAGTGCACCAGTGTTTGAAAGGGTAAAGGGTATTTCAAGGTTAGGAAACAATTTATGGCCCTGACCTGGTGAAATGTGACATTGGATGCGGGGTGTGGGATGGCTCCAGTTGCTGGGACTGGGAAAACATTACCAAAGGGGAAATGTAGGCAAGGATGCAGGACTGTGCAATGGCATGCAATGGGAAAACAAAGAGAAGGGAATTGGATCAGGTGGAGAAAGAAACCAACAAGTGCAGAGGGATAGTGGTTTTGAGGAGAGAGACTTGGTTGACCTTCTTGTTTTTTCTGTAGACCATGGCTGACCCGTGTGATGGGTTGATGGTTGGGTGATGGGTTGATGGTAGGACCAGATGATCTTAGTGGTCTTTTCCAACCTTAATGATTCTATGATTCTATGATTATGGTTTGTTCATCCAATATCTGCTTTTGCCTTGATTCCCCTGGAATGAAACAGAGGATGATTATCACAATTAGTCTCTTTTGGTAGATCAGACTGCAAAAAGGAGACGTTCCCCACCAGCTGCTAGCACAGTGCTGTCTCAAGCTAGAATGGGGTAGAAATAGAAAGATGTTGAGCAAACGTGCATTCAAACACAGCAAAAGGGATTCTTTGTAGTATATTCCACTCATTCTCAGGGCCAAAACCAAACAGCTCTGGAAATTGAAAGTGCTTTCCAGATGGATTTTCTGGGCCAGCAAAAGTCTGGCTATCTCTGTGTATCTGTCTTGTTCTCAGAGCTGGGCGATGTTTCTTGTAAAAATGCTTTTCTAGAAGATTTGGCACGTGCAGCTTGGTGGCATTGGAGTGTTTTGCAAACACACAGAGATTTTTGCAAAGGGTTTTCGAAAAATATGAAAAGGATAATGAAAATTACCAGCTTCAGCTTCTGAAGCAGATTCTAATTTCGGAGAGTTCTCTCATTCTTCTATACAAAAAAATACCCAGAGATCTTTAATGATTGAAATTACTACAGTTTGGGCAAAAGGGAACATTTTGACCAATCTGGGATAATCTTTCTCCTCCATTTCCAACTAGAACTGTCATCAAGTAAAACACAAAACCCAAACCTGTTTTCGTTCATCATGAAAAAGACTTTTTTTCCCCCCAAAATCAGGAAATTGCTCAGTGGCACTCTAAAATACATAGTAGCATGATTAAAAAAATATATGTATATATATATATTTTCTGGTTGGTTTCCTCTTCCAAGTCTCTGTTGTGCAGCTGCCAAACAATAACCTTTCTGCAGTGTCTGATGCTTATGGCACGGGGATGTGCAAAGCCCAACATGTAAACAGCTCCGCCTGGGCTGAGGGGTGTCCAGATGAAAACATGTCAAATTTCATAAGCTTTTTGGTTTTTTTCCTCTCAATATTTGAAATAACTCAGAGTTGCAGCAAGGCTGAATCTTCAGGTCGAGCAGCAAAATGTGCAGCCTGTGTATAGACTGCAAATGGATTTTCTGCACATGGCTTTGCTGGGTCACTCATGGGATGGAGATGGTCTTTGTAGTGAGTCTTATTTAAAGTCAACTTTTGTGCAAGCATACATAGAGATTGTTTTTCCCACCACACTCTGCATTTCCCTTTGTGCCCCTGCACGCTTCACATCATTTATTTGTCTGCCCCCATCTCTCTGCTTTATTTCCCACTCTGCTTTTCACGTCTGTGCAAGGCACGCAAATGGCCCTCGGAGTTGTGCAAAGAGGAGCACTGGTTGGAAAGGATTCTCACTGACCTTAGCAGGGCTGTCGGGATGCAGCTATTATTTTTCTGGTTCGTTTTGTCTTTGCAGTCATTATCTCAGACCATCTAGGACACCAGGGTTGTTGATTTCTGCTTTGCCACCGAATGAACTTTGCAGCTTCTCGAAAAGATGGGTTGAGAGAATAATAAATAAGCCCTTTTTTGGACAGTTTCTGGGTTTATCAAGTGTCTCTGCAGCAGGTCCTGACCTAGAAAGCCCTCATGGCAACATATCCTGCCGCAGAAATTTATCATCTGAGATCTCAGCCAGTTTGCTCACCTGCTTCTCCAGCACGTGGTGTGGATGAGGCCCCTGTAGGCTTTTTTGCATGTCTGTAGCTGTGCAGATCTCATGCTACAGGTGTGTTGGCCCATGCTGGGAACAGAGTGATGGCCACCCGACCCCACAGCCTGACCATTTTCCCTCCTGACCATGCCTCCCAGCCTTCCCTTCTCCTCTGTGCTCCTTTTCCTCTCCAATCTGCCCCTGGATGTGTTATTAACAGCACAGTCTGGATAAGGAGCAGCTCTGTAATAAGATCTGCATTTCTCGCATAGCTGCTAAACCTCAATCAATATGGTTTTAATCACCATTTGTGTAACGTGCAATAACTATTAAATTTAAATTAAATGCACAGTTCAGAGCATGCAGAAGGCCCTGGCCAAAGTGCTAACTTTTCCCAAGTTGCTGGAAGGCTGGGCTGTATAGAGAAATTATTTCTTTCTCTAATAAACTAGTTAAATCCTGACTTGGAGAAAGGAGGAGAGTGGCTCCTAATAGAAACAGAAGCTTCGGGTTAGGAACTTTTGCAAAGATGTTAGCTTTTGGGAAGACATGTCCAGGTGGACTTTGCCCTGGTGCTGAGAGGATGGAAAACATCATTAGTGCGTGTTCCCTGCTGGGTGTAGTGCCACACATGTCATGAGCTGGGCTGGGGATGTGACTAAGTGCTGGGGTGACGATTTGCTGCTTTGCTCTTGGTCACACTCCCCATCCCTTCCCTGGGGCAGGCAGTGATCACACAATTCCCAAAGTGTCACCAAGTCCCTGCCATGCTGGCCAAGGGCAATACATCCCCAGAGGTGCCTACAGATGAGCCTCAGCCAAACACGGTCCGATGTGGGTGGATGAAATGCAGCTTCCCATATGAAAGAGCCCTTTGGCTTTGCTGTGTAAGTTGCAGTGGTGACCTTGGGAGCAGTAACCGTGAGTGAAGAGCTTGCATGCTCCAGCAACAAAATGCAGATAGTGATAATTATAGCTCCAAGCTGGACTTTTGTGAAGGGTCTGAAGGTGTTAGAAGAGTGAAGCTGACATAAATACCTAAAAGCTACTGCAGAGCAGTTCCCCATGGCAGTAGAATAAGGCAGAGTGAATCCCAGAGGAGGTTCTAGTTTGCTATTCAGAAATATTTCTTCTCAGAAAGAGTAGTAGTGCATTGGTACAGGCTGCCCTGGGAGGTGGTGGAGTCACCATCCCTGAAGGTGTTCCAGAACTGTGGAGATGTGGCACCGAGGGACGTGGTCAGTGGGCATGGTGGGGTGGGTTGGGTTTGGACATGGTGACCTTAGTGGTCTTTTCCAACCTTAATGATTCTGTGATTCTATGATACACCAATTCTCAGGCAGAGGCATGTGTTGGGTACCTGATCTGGACTGGCCTAAAGTGAAGAAACCAGTTAACTCTGCACCAAAATCAGAAGAATGAAAAATGCCGCTTCTCCATGCATGGGGCTTCAGCCCGAGAGACCTGCCAACACATTGCACACACACTGGCAGATTGGGTCCCGAAGCATTTCAGCTCCTCCTAAAGCTGTAGTGGTTCTGAATGGCTTCAAACTATGGAGCTTTTTGGTGTTAGACTCATAGTGAGCTCCTCCACATCCTTCCTCTTTCCTCCCCCAGCCCACAGATTAACTTGTTTGCTTAGACTAAGTTGTAAGGTTTCCAAGTGGCAAAAGGATTGCTTAAAGCTCAGGTATTAATAAAAACAGGAATAACAAAGGAATTTCAAAGCATATTTCTTAACAATATTTCATTATATATCTATATGTATAAAATTATCATATGCTGGCAGTGGAAAGAAGTGGAAAGAAATATGGGAAAGAAAATGTATGTAATATTAGTAGAGGGGTGATGCCAATATAATCTCCAGATTTTTTTTTCTCCTTCTAAGAAAATTTCCTTCTTGAATTTAATTTCACATCTCACCATATGCATTCATCTTATATGGCATTGTTCCTTCCCCCATTCTATCTGCAGTCTGAATCCTAAAAAAGCAGACACGGAGAAGAGAGACTCAACTAAATTTGAACTGAAAGCATCGTGCTGTGCTGCGGGTGTGCGGTCAGTTTCCAGCCCAGCTCCCTTTGATGAGATAGCTGCTTCCCAGAACCACTGCCATAGCTGGGAACGGGGCTTTATCGCCACTAATAACAGGGTTTTGGAGAGCTGTAGTGGCTTTTGCTTGTGAATGCTGTTCCCATTATGGGCTGATTCCCAGTGGGGTCAATCAGCATAGTCCCCACCAGCCAGCCATACCCTCCACACTGATTTATCCCAAATCAATACCTGGGTTCTGCTTTGTGAAAGATTTGTGTTGGCTTCCACCAGCTGAGAGCTTGAGCACGTTCTTTTTAAGCACAATTGAAACAGAACATGACAAGGGAGATCCTCGCCTCTGGATTTAAAAGGATCAGTGCAGATTTATGGTGGTCCCTTAGAAATGATCAACTCTCACTTCCAGTTTCTCTGGCTGGCTTGGGGATTAATGTGTGTGTATGGTTGTGAAAGTGAGTTGTACATTCTCTCCATATATGTAATTGAATATAGGTATATATATGTATACACACATACTATGCATATATAGTGTATATGTATATATATATCCACACATATATACTAAACATGTGCACAGACATGTTAGGAAAGATTAGTGTGTGTAGATATCCCTATGCATATTCATATGTACAGATAAATCAACATGCACATGGATGCAAACACTGATGTAGAAGAGCCAATCTTTATACCCATGTATGCCCTTGTGCAATTCTTTTTCTTTATCAGAAGGCTTACACGCATACCATACCCATGTGAGAAGCTTGGCTGGACAATTTGGGGGGCCCAGATCTGAACTCTGAGACCCACTTCAACTTTGCGAAAGCTGCTCTGCTCCAGCAAACGCGCGCATCCAAAGCCCAGAATAGAAACAGCAGCAATCCATCGATTGTGTTTTCTGGGAAGTGACAGAACATCTCCACTGCTGGGCAGACACGGCTGAAAGATCATCGAGAAGTCCGCTCCTGCAAACAGCCTTAGAAAAACAAACCAGTTAATGAACCACCCACCCTTAACAAAACAGCAGCGGGGAGCACGGAGATTAAAAAAAGGCTCAAAGAGAACCCAGCTATGGTTAAGAACAGCCTGACTATAACCACTGAATATTTGGGGAAAAAAAAAGTAAAAACAGAAAAAATGTCAGTAAGGAAAAGAGCTTTTCAGAATCTGTGGCTGGTGTTGACTTATAGTTACACCAACGTGGGGCAAAAACGTTCTTTCTCTTTGATTTAAGGACTGCAAAAATAAACTGCCCCAAGCTCACCCCCCTCTATCTGGAGACGGACTGTCATCGCGTGCCATGCTGCTTGGTGACAGCGCTTTATAAACACTGCCTCTTGCTTCAGTCTGCTTCCAACGTCATTGTGTATGGAGGACAGCAGGCAGGGGTTGACTTTAATGAGTCTGAAAGGGCATTTGGGAGTGATATACGCAGATCTCATGAGTTTTGAGTGAAACTGATGCAAAGCCTCAAGAAAACAGTCATGGTTCAGAGCACTTGTTAATTGTGATCGAGTTTTGGACCTTGACACTGTTGCAAGTGGACCGAGAAAAAAAGCAAAACAAATTCTTAAAGCATCGGCTCCAGTCGTTGTCAGAAAGTTCAGATTTGACTTCTTTCTGCGTAGACTAATAAATCTCTAAATCAAGTAAAGAGCCCCAGCAGACTGCAGTGAATTGAAATGAAAACAACTTATGGTGAGAGAGAGAGGGAAAGGGTTTCTCCTTCTTCCTTTTTTCTTTCAATCAGGATTTGATGGAAGGGCAGGATTCAGTATTTCCATCCTCTTGACCAGCCCCCAGCTGGAGCTTGGCTTTTGGGTCTTGATCTCACTGGCACTGCTGGAGACAGGCAGGAACACCCAGTACATCTGTGGTTGCACTGCGAGATCAGAACACTCTATTATTATTATTTTCAGCTCACAACGAATATCGCCCTCCTTAGGAAAATAATTGCAAAAACAAAAAAAAGAAAACCAGCCTCCCCTCCACTCCAAGCTTGAAGCTGAGTGGATCCCAATGACGGATTAGTTTGTGCTCATTGATTTGCTATCGGGTAGTTTGGGCCCATCCGAATGTGGGGCTGAGTTACAGTGTGGTTGCTTTGGGAGCGTTATGTGCACCACTCCTGCCAGATTTGAGAAACAAAAGCTGAGCTCTCCCCACTGCCAGCCGTGCTATCACAATGACCCTCTGGCAGAGGTGGCTTACCTCTTTTCTTTGTTGTCTCAGGGCAGTTGCAAGGTGAAGGGTTGTGACATTTGAAAGGGCTCCAGCTGTTGTTTGGCTTTACAGGAGCTGCAAGTGCATGGAGATGGACTGCATTTGTAGGGGCTGGAGGTTGGTGCCATCCCAATCCTGGAAAGGTTTGGGGGTGATGATGACTGCAGTGCCAACGATGGGGAAAAAAATAAACACCTTGATATAGAGTGACATCTGCATCAGCCCTATGGTCTGAAGCATTTGTATGAGTGGTTTCAGACTATATCTGGGGAAACCTTAACATTTTCTACTCAAGAAACAAGAGGTTTTCTGAGTGCACCATCGGGCTGCAAAATCTTGTCAGACTATATCTCAGAGGAAGAAAAACATGGCAGATGTTAGTGGTGGCCAGTGCTGTTGGTGAAGGTACTTTGCCAAAGAATTTTGTTTCCAGGGGGACCTCGCTGATTAAGAGCAAGAGTTTCAGCTACCACAATCCAAAACTGACTCTCGTTCATCCAGACATTGCCTTAGGCGCCCTCCTACTACATCTTGCCTGAGACCCATCAAGCTCACATCAGTGAGGCCAAGTGAATGCTTCACATGGTCTCATTCACTGTAAACATGACTGGCGTGTCAATCAGCAGCCCAGAGGGTTACACAACCATGTCATCTGAGAAGAAAATTAGCCCAGAAAAGAGTAGTTGTTTTCAGGCTTGGTGGGGGAATTAAAATATAAGAAGAAAACAGCTTGGATTTTCAGGAGGAGGTTTCAGGGACACAAGAAAACCACAAAAATTCTTATTTGGCAACCTGAAATGGGTCTGTTCAGTTTGAAAGGAATTGCTTTGGTAGGGTTTGGAGTAATCTAGTGTGGAGAAGTGAGATTCTTTAAGTCAATTTTACATGAAATATGCCGCTTCAATATAAAAATTCTTGAATTAAAAAAGAACAGGAAGACACCTGCCAGCATTTACAAGAGAAGAATATTTGATTTGAAAATGAAAGTCGAAGAGCAAGGCTTTAAGTTGAAATAGTAAAAGCAACAATAACGGCAGTGATAATAATATTAATTTTATTTTTCTTACTAAAGATATTTAAAAAATTAAATACAGAAGTTTTTCACTCTTCCTGGACTTTTTGCCAGCATGTCATATCCACCAAATGTATGCTGCTGACTGCTTCTCTCTGCCCTCCTCGAGGCCTTTCATCTTATGATGATCTGACTGCAAGGGGCACAAATGCAGTGCTGACCCACACTTCATTGTGGGATGGTGGAGTCCATCTGCCTCTATGCATGTTGAGTTGGGAGATCACCTTTTTTCCCACTGCCAGAAGGTTTGAAGGTCTGAAGCTTCAGGAAATGTTTCAATGATGTACACATTCTTGAGGATCTTCTCTTCCCCATCAGACACCCAACCCAGGGGCTGCTGTCTCAACCCAAGAGCAGACAGTACAGGCAATGTCTCATCTTCCTTACACCCAAGGCTCCCCTCCAGGATTTAACAGAGTGTATTTTTGAGGTTTTATAATTTCTTCCACAGTTATAAGCATCTGAACAAACATCTGCTGGTGAGGCTGGTGAAGGGGGGCTGCAGAGAAGGAGGGAAGCCAGCCGTCAGTAAATTGTTGGAGAATCTAAAACTATCAAGCTACAGGCAGAACAGTCAGTTTACAAAATATTTTATATTTCTGGTGCTTCTTTGTTGCCAGAAGTTGTCTCCGTTCTTCAGAACAGCTGTGTCATTCTCTGTCAAGGCTCTGGAATTTCTCCTTGTGCTTTGGAAAACTGCGGCATACATTCCCCATTCTAAAAAAGAGAGCTATTGATTTATAGGCTACTGCTAGAATTGGAAAAGAACAGTGATTGAAAAGTGCACTGCTACTTTGCCAGATTTGGACTCAATGATCTTTATGGGTCTCTTCCAATTTGGGACATTTTCTCTCCTCTCCTCTCCTCTCCTCTCCTCTCCTCTCCTCTCCTCTCCTCTCCTCAAGGGAAGGTGAACATCACTGAGTATCAGTGCCAAAAGTAAGGCTGCTCTGAGTCACTGTATACCTGGACATTTTTCCTGAAGCCATGCCCTGTAGACCTATTGGGGTGCAGTTCTTCACCTAGTAAGGATTCAGACTACCATGCTATGGCAGAGCAGATATAATCTGAGATACTGAAGTTCAGAGTCTTGTTGTAATTCCTTCCTCACAGAGAAACTTCATGGGTTTCCCAAATCCACTTCTCAGCATGGCTGCAAAACTCATCGCTTACCTTGAAACCGTAAAGTCTGCTGAAGGTATAGTGGCAGAGGTGGTGACATACTGGTATATTTTTTCGACTCTTAGGAGACCCAGATAAAATTCAAGGTGACCATTTTCCAGTAGGTAAGAGTGTGTGCCGGAAACAAAATGTTTTTGTTTTTCCTTATGTGGCAGCATCTTCTCCATGATCTTGACTAAGATTTTTCCCCATTTTAGAATCATAGAATCATAGAATCGCTCAGGTTGGAAAAGACCTTAAAGATCATCGAGTCCAACCACAACCTAACCATACTACCCCAACTCTAACAACCCTCCACTAAATCACAGAATCACCAAGGTTGGATTCTTTTCCTGATTTAAAGTATATACTATTGTTTTGTTTCTTTTTTAAAGAAAGGCTCCACTTACTGTGTTGCAAATAATTGTCTGTTTCTATCTTTCATTATCAGTAAAAGGTCAGCAGTTCTGTTCTCAGACTCTGAAACAATGTGTTTTCTGCCATTAAAGCAAAAAAAAAAAAAAAAAAAAAAAAAAAAAAAAAAAAAAAAAAAAAAAAAAAAAAAAAAAAAAAAAAAAAAAAAAAAAAAAAAAAAAAAAAACCAGAAAAAAAAACCCAACAAAACTAAATGGCCAAACTAAAAGCCAACCAACTCTCATTTCAAGTCAGTTTGAACTCAGCGAGTTTTATGGTTGGGCTTCTAGCTGGTAATATGTTCAGCATAAGCTGTTCCCCATGAAGACCAGGTGGAACATAGAATCACAGAATCATAGGGGTTGGAAGGGACCTCCAGAGATCATCGAGTCCAACCCCCCTGCCAAAGCAGTTCCCTACACCAGGTCACACAGGTGGGCGTCCAGGCGGGTCTTGAATATCTCCAGAGAAGGAGACTCCACAACCTCCCTGGGCAGCTTGTTCCAGTGCTCCTGTATCATCTCACACTGTATTGGGTCACAGCTCATGTTCTAGTCTAGTGTCCAAACTGTACAGTTCCTCCTGACTCATCCTTAGCACAGCCCTGGGAACTAAATGTAGATGTACCAAAAGAATTTCAGAAGCCAGAGACGATGAGAACTCAGGAATGACTACAAATAGTCAAGGAATGAGACTTGACTGTGTGCCAACGTTTGCCCATGGGCAGTGGAGGAGTTTATGTACACCCTAATTGCTCTACGCAGAAAGTGACAGGAGAGAGGACAATGGAGATGATGAGTATTAATAGATTTTAAAAGGTCTTAGTGGAAAAAAGAAAACATGTTTGTGAAATACAAATGTAATCTCAACACAATTATACTGATCGTTATGGCATTTTGGGCTCCTTTCCATCTGCTGCATGTCTGCTTCCTAAACTGGCCCCTAAGAGCAAAATAAGAAAGATCCTTTTCCTTCTCCAAAACTAGTTCTGTCGCAGCTAAGTGAAAAACCTTGCTGTTTGCATTAGTATTCCTCAGAGTACTATGAAACCAGAAGAAAATGATATTATTTTTTTTTCTGGAGGGGCTCCTTTCTTGCATTGTCTAAATACTTCTCCCCAGATAACCTCCTGGATGCTGGTTAGCGATAATTTTATTAATAGGACTTCTTTTAGGCTTAGCTGTGACCGACTTAGCATGCACAGAATTATGTGCTTGATGAGATACTTTGGGTTCGCAAATAAAGTCCCTGAGATAAGAAGCTGTGAATGACGTTCAAAGCACAAAAGGGTGCGTACATCTCTCCTGGTCTCTCTGGGACAAAAACAGCTTAATGCCATCCTTTACGCAGAGAGAGTACACATTTGGACCACAGTCTGTGCCATGGGTAACCAGGTAATTAAGACAAGATTGCTAAAACTTCAGGGAAGCTGGCATAACACTTGGTGGGAAAAGGATTTAATTCAGATGCCTGATGTCTACGAGGGCAGGGGACAAGAGGAAAGTGATTAGCAGTCAGCAGCTCTGTCTCATATGGATTTGTACCAAGTAACAGCACCGTAAGCCTTGGTGTTGTGGGTCCTTGGCATTCATAGGAATGTCCTTGAGTTGAAACCACACTGACCAACAGAAAAAAAAAATGCCAGGGTGAACTTAAATCTTCTAAAGTGTCAGCATTTTAAAAGCAAACAAACAAATAAAACCCCAAGGGAAATTATACTAGTTAACCCAAGGAACTGGAGAATGTAAAGCCGATCTGGGAAAGCAAAGTCACATTAAGCCTGTAAGTACGCTCTGCAGCTTTGGGAGATGAAGGATGCTCTGTTGACTGAGTTCAGCAAAATGTTGAGTGATGCTGGTGGGAAGCTGGGTAAGTGTCTGTGCATTGGGGTGGGTCTGGGCATCAGAATTACTACTGAGGGCTTTCACTCCCTTGGAAGCCTGATGCAGTAGAATCTGGAGAAGTATGGGTATGGAGCCTCTGTATGTAAATGCAAGCACTGGGACCCCTTTGTCTTCTGCTTGCCTTAGCCTGACCTCATTTTTACAGCCAGTCGTCTGGATCCCTTCTGCCTAGGGTCCTGTTGTCCTCATGAATAGCTACACTTTTCCTTTTACTACATAGAGATGGTGTTGGTCTTGAGTGTACCATACCACTCTGAGAGAGGGGACAGAAAACAAAACTCCAACCATCTTCAATCTAAATATAGCCTGAATTTGTTCCATTCATTTTCAGTGATACCTTGTGGCTGGGCAAATGATGGCTTGCCTTTCCTTTCAACTCCATGGTGGCATGTGCTGAGAGAGGAGAAAATAGCAGTAGACACCACCCACACATCTCTGAAGCCTTCCTGAGAGGAAGCCATGCCTGGGTGGTAGGTCTGGTCAAACTGCCTGCCACAGCCTCGTCAGCTGTCACACACAGCCCTCCAGCTCTGGCTGGTGTTTTTACAGGGCCATGATTAGAGGTGAGGCATGCTCAGCCTTTCAGCCCAGTCCTTCCCTTTGATCTGGCCGTGGGAATCTGCAGTCATCCTTTTTTTGTTCTGGCACAGTTTCTCCTGGTCTGCAGTCTGCCAGAGGGCCAGCTCAGGCTTTCTGGATGGGATTCACCAGATTGAGAAAAGGCATCTATATCTGTGTGAGTCACCCAGGCTCTTTATACCATCATTGTAAAATTGATTGATCCACTCCATGGAAATCAGAGCAAAATTAATCTCTTCCTTAAGCACAGAACTAAACAAAGTCAAATCACACCCTAGAAGTGTCCCTTCCACTCTGCTGGTATAAATGGAATGAGAGATGGCTTACACATCTGGCTGTCTACATCTAAGCGTAGCTGAGATTAATTCTTTCCCAAGAGCAATCCATCAAAGTGATTTAAGTACGAATTGCAAGCAGCTCTGGCCTTATTTCACCCACACTTGCTATTGATGCCTAAATAAACTCAATAGGCAATTAGTTTCAGTCAAATTCACAAAGCTTTATATATTTAGACACATTGAGTGTGAGGCTGTCTGCTGACAAGGCACCTGTATAAATGTGTTCCCCTATGGATATTTACCTCTAATTTAGATGAAATATGCAGATGTGGGATAGAACCTAATCTAGATGATTATAATCTTCATGACAAAGATATGTTTGGATCTGTCTATGTGTTAGAAAGGAAAGAACATTGCTATTCTTGTGTTGGTTCCTTAACTTATGTTCTCTACATACTTCCTTCCAGACAGTCTCCTGGCTGCCACTTAGGCAACTGTTTTATTAATTGGACTTTGTTCAAGGTAAACTATGACTGAGAATTACAAACAGAGTGATAATCCCCTGAATGAGCTAATTCAGATAAGGGCCGAACAGGGTGGATACAAAAACAGTGGCCTGGTTTTCAGCAGCTGCAGGATTAGTTGTGATTCTTCTCTTCCAAGTCCACCAGATGTTTTCTTGCTCCTCCTTCTCCTAAGCCAGAAGATGCTCAGAAATAGTATAGTAGGAAGAAAAAGACAGGGCATTGGTAGGATATGTATGTAGGGGAAGGATTCATCCATAGGATTAGGGCTGATTAAACGAGGTACCTAAGTAAAACATGGTCTTTCGATGTTCTCTATCAAGAGAGATTAAACCAGTAATTCCCTCTGCACCAAATACACTGCTTTCAAGAATGGCCAACTCCAGCTATTCCAGCATATTCTTCAAGAGGGGTCCAGGAACATCATTCTCTCAAGAACTTCTCAGCAACCAATGATGGATAATTACAGCTTCCTGCAAGGAGATCTTTATCAGTGTAGTGTTACTAGCTGAAAATGACATGCATGGATAGAGTGCATTTGGGGCTGTCTGCAGCTGCCGCATAGGCACTCACTGTGTGCTACAAATGCTGGAGCTCCTTGTGTTGCTCAGGATATCTGGAGGCAGAAAACCAGCTGGGAGCAGTCCGTGGAGCCCTGGGTGGAAGGAAGAAGACATTGGTGCTGTCATGCCATGTCACAGATGTTCTAGCTGCAGGGTTAGGGACTTAGTACAGCTCCAACCCTTAAGAGCATGAAAATCTCAACTAGGTGGTAAGGGTTGTGTCATACTGCATTTCACTTTGAAGGAATTATGGAGTTTGTGTGTAAGGTGTCAAATATGTCTCATCTCCACTCAGCTGCTTTCCTGCCAAAGAGTAAAATATAATCTTAAGCAATGAGAGATGGTCAGCTTCATAAGGAAAATTTGACCCAAAATATGCAGGGTTGTGCTTATGCTGGGGAGAGAAGAGACTGCATATATCAAGAGCAGAATGCTTCCAAGGGTGTATGTTTGTGTACTGTTAGGTCTGCATCAAGGGTACTGTCTGCACACGTATATTTACATGCAAATTTATGCATAACAAAATAAGGCTTCTCTTTATTTATGTGTTCAGAATAAGGTCAGTCTGACAGTCTTCCTGCTTTACAGGAATGTCCCCATCAGCAGAGATGCCATTTATTATTATTATTATTATTATTATTATTATACTGTATTAGTATTCCCTGAGAGGCAGGTGTAGCTGATTCCCTCATAGGAGGTAGAGAAGAAAACTATTTAATGGGGTGAAAACTATTTGCTCTTGGTGTATCTCAGGACATCAGCCTCCCTGCTTATCTGACAAATGCTTTTGAAAGGAGCTAAAGACTACACCAGAGGAGACTGTAAAATGAAGTTAAGCCTACACCCACAAGCAAGGAACTGGATAAAGGAGATAATCCCAAGGACCGGATGTCTTCTGTGGGCAAATCTCCCCATCCTTACACTTAAGGTGCTAATGTCTGGATCTTCTTAAACAAACAAACAAACAAAAAATGAAATAAATAATAAGCATTCTCCAGCCCTCTTGGTATGCAATTTCCTGCAATTATATGTGGTAAGCTGTGTCTTGTCTCATCTGTCAGCAGCATACTGGTTATAGCAATGGATTACTAATCCAGTGTGCTTTGAATTTGTGGGTTTGAATCCCATTTTCAATGCAGACCATCATGCTTTGTCTCAAAACAAACCCAATAGAAGCCTGTGAGGCAGTCTGCAATCTGGTGTGCAATCATATTGCTGATCTATGCCTATTCATTCAAAAGCTTGGACGTCGCACTCTTACACTGTGTTTTCTTCTTTTGTGTTCGAGCTCAGCGCCATCCCAGAGGCCTCACAGGATGGAATCCAGAGTGGCAAAAAAGGCACTGCCATGTAAAAGCAGAGAGCAGAACAACCCCAGAAATTAGGGAGCGGTGGGAAATAGAAGGTGATGCACAAGAGGCAGATGGCAGAACAAGGTCCTGAGAGATGTCCATACAGTCTGGCAGTGGTTCTCAGAGGATGCTTTATGAAAAGATATAAAAACAGGGCAAAACACCCCTAAACCCTCTTCTAAACCTCAGAGGCTTCCTGATTTAAGTATTTCTGCGTATTTGGTAAACCTCAATTGCTCTCACCTCCAAGAAGTGGTCCAGTGACCCTTTACACACATGCAAATTGTGAGCTTCCACAGTATCACAGATTTTGATGATTAAACTGCAAGAGCAAAGAACCATAGAATGGCCTGGGTTGAAAAGGACCTCAAAGATCATCTAGTTTCAACCCCCTGCTATGTGCAGGGTCACCAACCACCAGACCAGGCTGCCCAGAGCCACATCCAGCCTGGCCTTGAATGCCTCCAGGAATGGGGCATCCACAACCTCTTTGGGCAACCTTCCTTTGCTTCGCTCTGAGCCCAATTTGTGCCAGTCTCACTTGATCCCACTAGCTCTTAGACTATGGATAGTATATCCCCAATGGCCTACAGATGAAACCCTTTTAGGACAGAGGCCTGGGACTGTCCACAGTGCTGCCATAATCATTTAGAGGGTGTCAGTGGTAAGGGAGAACTTGGGATACACAAAAGATACTACAGGAGGAACACAGGAGCAGCAGAAGAACAAACAAAGGGCATTTGCAGCCATTTGGTGCTAAAGGAGGGGCTGACTGATAATGGAAAATGGAGAATGTAAGAAGAAACATCTACAGGCTCTATGAAATTATTTTATTGGATGTTTGGGTCAATGACTTTCATGGACCTCAAAGGCACCCATGTCATGGTTTTCTTGTTTTAATCTGGCTGTTCTCATCTTTTTCAGGTTGAATTCACTCCTGATCAGATTGAAGGTGAGGAAGATCTGTTTTTCTTCTGTGAACTGTAAATACCATCACTGGGAGGCAAGCATTGGGGTGAAAACAAGTGTGGGTATTGGAGCTCCCTTGAGAGAACTGTGTTCATGGTTCTACCTCTGCCTCGTCCCTCCTCCATATCCTCCATTGAGTTGGTCAAGGGAAAAGGGGTAAAGTCATGCACCATGCAGATTAGGCATATATTTGGTCAAAGAAAACATCATTTCCTCTGCCTATGAAGCAAAAAAAAAGAATTAACCCACTCCTCCAAACCACAGTTCAAAAATATTCCTTTTAGCTACGAAAACCCACCAATAAAAAATCAATCCTTTCAAGAGAAAATCTCCCAGCCCTACTTTTGAGAGCTTTTCCCTGTATTTAATCAGAATTTAATTTATTACAGTTTTGTGACATCTCTCCAGAAACCATCAAATAATGACAGCAATGGTGGTTTTTCTTTCAAATGAAAACATCAGCATTAGTTTCGGGACCTTTTGTCCCAGCCTAAGAAAACGATACTGAAACCTCACGTACAAAGTCTTGGGAACAGTATCTGCTGCAGCTGTCCCCTTTTTCCTCAACTAATATCTGCTTTGTACTTAAAGGATAATTGATAGATGGAACTGAACATCTGGCAGAGCTTTGCTTTGGTCTCTAAACCATTGGAAGAGCTTGGTAGAGCCTAAGAAAAATGGTATCATAAAATGAATTCATAAACACAGATGAAAAAAATTATGGGCCATACAGTCAGAGTGATTCAGAGAGATATAGAAGGAAGGATTTTCTGAACTGGAACCAAATGCCATAATGCCTCAGAAATCGAGGCTTTGCTACAAACTTCCAGAATTACCTTCAGATTTTCAAGCTGCCCTTCACAGTTCTAGTTTCTGTATTCTAACAGCAGGTCAAAAACAACTTGTGAATGGAGGCAACTGTTAGTTTCTAGGAAAGTACCCCTATTCTAGTCCCAAAGCTATGGGAGATCCACTGAAGAGGCCTAGTTCTGGGCCACGAATCTTAAAGCTATTCCAGAAGCACAAAACATCTGAATCACTCATCAGTTAATGCCTTGTGTATTGGATAGTACCCCACTGTTTCTATGCCTTGTTTCTGCGTTCCTAAGGAGAACAAGCTCTAGAGGCCCTATCAGAGAATGGGAAAAGCACTATTAAAAAAAAAATTAAAAAAAAATAGTGTGCTTATCTGACTATCAGCCTGTTGCAATGGCTAGTAAAAAGCAAATCTGGAGCAACACCATGGCTGCCATAAAAGGTATCAGGTCTGGAACAGATGTAGACCATATCTAGAAACTGAATTTTCTCTCTTTACAGCAGCCTCTGCTGCCTTCTGGTCTATCTGTGCACGCTGAGCAAAGCTGAGGATCTGGTACTTGTGAAATAGGATATCCTTGTAGCATAAAAGGAAAAGCCATGGGGCAGGAAGCAGATAACAATCTCTGTGAGAAAAGCTATGAGACCTGTATGTAAGGCACAGCAGGATAACGGGAAGTCATCTGTGATTCTGTGGTTCTGTGATTCTGTGGAAGTTTTACTGTGTACCAACATCAGGAAAAACACTAAATGCACTTATCATTAATCCCACATCTGGTTCATCAGTTCTATCATGAATGGCTGGAAAGAGTGCCTGACAGCCTGAATGTCACTTGGGGAGCAAGTAGAATCATGATGGAATCACAGAATCATAGAATCACAGAATCATAGAATGGCTTGGGTTGGAAAGGATGTCAAAGATCATCTAGTTCTAAACATGATGCCAAAGGCTGGTTGCCACTCATTAGATCAGGCTGCCCAGGGCCCTGTTCAACCCAGCTGTGAGTATTATCTCAAAGGATCCACAATTTCTCTGGGCAGCAATGCCAGCACCTTACCAACCTTTCAGTGAAAAATGCGACCCTGAGATCTAGTCTCAATCTCTCCTCTTTTAGGTTAAGCTGTTCCCCCTCAATGCCTTTCCTACTGGCCTCTTCTTGTTGTTTTTCTGCTCTCTCTCCTTCACTTGACCTTTAGAAGGTTCTTGTGTTCATAGACGAGCAGACAGACAGGCTTGTAGATACTCATTCCCAGCTAGAACTTAGGTGCTTTAGGTGTAGAATTATAGAACCATAGAATCAGAAAATGGTTTAGGTTGGAAGAGACCTTAAAGATCATCTAGTCACAACCCCAGTGCCAAGGGCAGGGTTGTCAGCCACTAGATCAGGCTGCCCAGGGCCCCATCCAGCCTAGCCTTGAATGCCTTCAACGATGGGGCATTATATCTGCGGCATGATCCATAACTGTCCCTGGATTGCCCCTAGCGTGCACTCAATACCAGTGTGCACACGTGAAAACCTTGCCAAGAAGTGTGTTACCAGTTTAACAAAAAGGACAGTTGGTGCTCCAGTGCTCGAGACTCTTTTATTCTGTGTTAACAACACAGGTTAGGAAACAAACAACACTTGACATGACTTACAGCTGTTACACTGGCAGGACTTGAGAGATGCGGCTCATAGAAGCTCGCTGTCAATCTATCATCACTGACCCCAGCTGTCTTTCTGACAGCTGATTTTGTGTTGACGTGATGGGAGAAAAACAGACAACAAAGTTTCTCATAGTTTTTCAAGCCATATCTTCCAGGATACTGTGAACCACATCCCCTTGCTAAGGAAAAGCTGTTGCTGTAGCAGACTTCCTTCCTTCCAAAGAGTCACTGTTATGGTAGCCCCCAAAATGTGACTCTCAGAGGAGGAAGAATGTTCTATGGGTGAAGCCCTGTGTTATACATTCATCCTCACATGTCTTCCTGCCTACACTGCCAGCAAAATTCAGCAGTTGTGGCAGTGTGTCATTATGAAACTGGATTCCTGGCCTTTTCACAAACGAGAAGAATATGAGCTATCCAGCAGGAGAAGGTAGGTAGCAATTAGGCGTATGAAAATATAAACTGCTCCTGCCAGTGGTTTAATGGCTAGCAAGGGGACAAAGGAGACCATAGCCATGCTGGTTTCATTGCTTTGATGGAAACTTGCATTAAGCCAGCAAATGTAAAAGCAAAAAATAACAAAAAAAAAAACAAAACAAAACAAAAAAAAAAGCTTCTGTATGTTGACAGAATGGTGCTTCCAAACCCACAGGCCAATGCTCTGATCAGAGGTGGTTACATCTGAATTTGAATTGAGAGAGATGTGAGTTGTCAGCCACTGATGGATTGTGGGCCTTTAGGAGGTGGTGCAAAGGGTGCTCCAGAAAGCGGTCTCAGGGACAGGGAGATGAGCAACTCGGGGGCAGCTGTGTTTCCCATCCACCTTGGCTGCTGAGACCCCCCAGGAAAGGCCCCAGGAAAGGACAGAACTCGGAATGGGGCTTTGACCCCCTTCTGCGGTCAGCAAGGAGCCCACGAAAATCCACTATTGCCCTCTGCTGGAGTGAGGGATGCTGGTGGGACCTGGGCTTCAGCTGGTGACCGAGGTAAAGACTAGAGAGAGAGGAGGGGAGAGAAAGTAAGGGAAAGCAAAGAGGAGAATGCAAAGAGGAAAACGGGAGTGTTAGTTAGTCCAAAGTGAGAAAAAGGCATTGCTGTTTGAAAGTACTGGATGAGGAAGGAAATGAGTAAGATAGGAATGGAACGATAGAAAAAGGAAAAGGAGGGAGAAAGGAGGAGAGGAAAAACAGCAGCACTGGAAGAAGAAAGGAGAAAGAGGAAAAGAAAAGAAAAAAGAAAAGAAAAGAGAGGAGAGGAGAGGAGAGGAGAGCAGAAGAGAGGAGCGAAGAGGAGAGGAGAGGAGAGGAGAGGAGAGGAGAGGAGAGGAAGGGAAGGAGAAGTGAAACATGGAGAAAGTCTAGCATGTAAAATGAAGGGCTGAATGAACGAATGAGTCAACTTCTAGGGAAGGAGGATAGCCTTGCTACAGTTTGAGAGTGGAGGGAAACATATACAGAAGAGGAACAGAAGGACAGAGAACAGACTCAGAGGTTCCCAGCTTTAAATCCAAAGAGATATTTGTGATCACTCATAGCCCTTCATTATATACTGTGTTGAGTAAAAGGCTACAGCCTATTGCTCCTTCTTGCATCTTGAGATGCTCCTCAGTCTCTGCAGCTCCTTAAGGGAGAAGCAGAGCTGGGCAACCAGTGTGTCTGGGATAATGTGCTGCCCTCACTAATTAGTGGTACAACAGGGACCTTCTCCCATGGGAATGCTCTTGTCAGAGTATTGCTGCTCACAGTGGTAAGGAACTCACTCTTAGGCCAGAAGAGGTGAGGATATGTTCACAAAGATGTGAGAGGAGTGGAGGAGAGTTGGCTGCTCAAGGGGAAGGGCTCTGCCTGGGGAAGCAGACAGATGTGGAGTGAGTGGTTACATCTCCACATAGGGGATCTGGTCTGGCCTCAGGAGCTGACAGCATAGCAAATCTGACTTCTCCAGACACAACTGGATCAACTGCTAGAAAACAGAGAAATCAGAGGATTCTTTTAGATATGTCTATTGACACTACTAAACATAACAACTGATCAATGGTAAAGTTTTTCTCATACGCTCACCATCCCCCAGCACCAGGCTGTTGTGTGATTATTTCAGTGGGTTATCACGGCATATCTCGTTACCTGCTAATGTAGATGCTCTTCCATCTGTGGGCTGTGGGTGCTCTCTAAAAGTATAATGCTGAATACAACTTCCAGTTAGCTAATGAGCAGAATGGCTACTGAATTCCGTGCAGCCCTGAGCGTTCCTGCTGAGCTGGAAAGATCCCAAGGCCAACCATTCCTGTGAGGTTTTCCACACTTTCTGATGGTAGCTGAGCCAGAAATACCATAAGAAAAGCATTTGACCTCTTCAATTCCATCCCCTGATTGAACCAGGAAATGCAGCGGAGGAGGAACACAAACATTTCAGATAACACCACCAACAAAGCTCATCAAATTTGTTCCCAGACTGCAAAATAAAATGGTTATGCTGAGTTAATTAGGGGGAAGGGCTGGGCTGGCTTTGACTTTATCCAAGGGAGCATGGCATGCATTTCTTTCTATCTTTTTGTCTTCCAGAATTTAAGGAAGCATTCTCACTTTTTGACCGTACTCCCAAATCTGAGATGAAGATCACATATGCGCAATGTGGAGATGTCTTGAGGGCTTTGGGGCAGAATCCAACCCAGGCTGAGGTCATGAAGGTGCTTGGCAGACCCAAACAAGAAGGTTGGTGTCCTCCCCAATGTTCATGTTGTAAAAGATCTCTTGAAGAATTAGTGATGAAGTAGATGAGGTCTCCTTTTTCTGATGGAAGGACTACTTGTGAAACACTGAAGGGTACAAAACAGCCTCTGCAAATCTCTAGCAGAAAAGTAACCAAGGATGAAACTGAGCTGACTGTCAATATAATTGTCTCAAATTTAGGAGACTGATTTAATGGCCACACGTGTCAATACGTTTACAATGAAAAGATGTTACCTTTTAAAATTGCTTTGATGGCAGGCATTCACTTGAGTTTACTAAAAGCTCAGACATTTGAAGTCATCTAAAGAAACAAGAGGAGAGACTGAAAGAAAAGTCACAGCTTGTTCTACAAGAGTGCACGTTAGATGCTCTGTAATAACTGCAGTTATATCAGCCTTCAACATGCACTGCATACAGAATATTGTTCGTAACAAAGGAAATCTCATCTGGACAGCATATAGAATTCAGGGACTTTCCAGGTGACTTCTCTGTCTCTTCCTTTTGCTGAGGTTAATGGAAACAGACCATTGGGCCCTCATTCAACAGATGTGATATCTTTTGATGTGGCAATGACACAGTGTTGGATGGGACAAGTAGTCCTAAGGGACTGTAATGTCCAGTGATGCTTTTGAAAGGCAAAGAATCAGGAAAATGGGATGCACAACTCTAGTCCTGTCAACCCCATATTCACACTGAAGCTCCTCTCCCATTGTGGTTTTAGATAGCTCTGTGTTATAGGGCTGCAAAGCAAAGCTGATTTCATATCAGGAACAGGCTTCCTTTCTATTGCCTTCTGCTTAGTTTTGTACTTTTATTGCATCAGAAACCTTGGCATTCTAAGTGTGCTTGCTTTCCATGCTATTGGCATATGACAGACACATGATATCTGATGTGATATCTAAGAGATATCTGTTTATCTGTTGGTCTGTTAAAAGCACACTTTTCTTTTTGGTAGACATCTTTTTCCAACTTTGACTATCGATTCCTCTACCTACACTTACCATATTCCTGCATACTTCTTGCCTCTTTAGCCAGGATTTATTACCATGGTTCTACTCTCATCGCTTATCCTTGCTCCATGCCCCAGCACAAATCCTCAGCACTCCCAGAATTCACTAAAGCTTTCATTTTTATCTGTGCCTTTGCAGAAATGAACTCCAAGATGATTGACTTTGAGACCTTTCTGCCCATGCTCCAGCATATTTCCAAGACAAAAGACACAGGCACCTATGAGGACTTTGTGGAGGGTCTGCGTGTGTTTGACAAGGAGGGAAATGGAACAGTGATGGGGGCTGAACTCCGCCACGTTTTGGCTACACTGGGTAAGGTGAACCTTTCATTACACAGTTTCATTACTGAGGTCTTTCCCATGCAGATTGTATTAAGTTGGGTGATTTTATAGAGAAAATGACCATGCAAGTCTTCAGTCATCACACTGTCCTCAGATATAAAGACAAAAAAAAAAAGCTTCTTACTAATGAAGCGTAACATCACTGACCTGCAGCTCGAACACTTGGCTTTCCTTCTTTCCTCCCCTTCCTTTCTTTCTTCCTTCCTTGTTCTAGTGTCGTATTTCTCCTATAAATATTATGTTCATATGAAAAACTGTCAAAAAACCTGAAAACTCATCTATTCCTACAATATTTGCAGCCAGTTTTTCCTGCACCTTCAAGAAAAGTTCTAGGATGAAGTACTTTTTAATCAGTCACCTGTGTAACAGAATTGTCTCTGAAATGGAAAAGCTCTTTTTAAAGCAGGAATCAGTGTTTCTCTGTCCTCTCAAATCTTGACTTCAGAAGTTCAGTTTTTCACAAAGAGAGACGACAACAGCACGAGTACCAGATAGAAAATTTGTCTGTAACTTAATGACAGGTTTTGAATTTGGATTAGAAGGCACTAACATGTTGTTGAGTAAGCATTTTTCAAAATCAGCCTTTTCTAAGGTTTGCTGACTATTTAAAAAAAAAAAGGATGAGCAATTACAAGAGAGATTTGATTTAGATCAAATAATTCCAATCACGGGTTTTGAGCTGCAATATTGATTAAAAAAAATAAATCTGTTTTTTAATGATGCTCAGGTGCTTCCATTCTATGACACATCCATTTCTATTAATGATTCAGGGAATAATAACCAAAAAAAGCAATGTTATATTCATTTGCATCACGGATACTAATGGATACATTTGGGAACCAAACTCAGTGATGAAAAAGAAACTGCTACTACCACCACCAAAAACTCCCAACACACAAAGGCAATACCAGTGTCCTATCTAACCTTCCTCTGAACAATGTAAACAGTCTGGATAGTTTTGTGAATTTTACTGTACAACAAGAAATTATTTTGAATTTACCCTTCTTTTTCCAGCAATCTAAAATAAAGTAGCAATATCTGATTTTCAAGCAGTAATAGGATGTATTTCAGTTTGAAGAGCAGTTCTGTTTCTTAATACTGGTCAAATTCTAGGCACAACCAAGTATTCTATAAATTAGAACATTTTTCTGTTTAATTTGTTGAATTTTCCTCAGCTCACATCAGCTGAGGACTTGTTCCTATGTGTCAGAGATCAGTGATGTGTAAGTAGAACAACATACGTAACAGGGCACATCCAATGCATTTTATTTTAACTTCTACAATTTCAGCTCATATCATCCTAAAATTTCTCCCACGCTTTTCTGGAAGCCATTTGATCTCATCCTAAAACCAGTGCCTAAAACTACACTGGGGAGACCTATTGAATGGATTCATCTATTTATCCAGAATGAAGCCGTACGGGCACATATGACCCCAGTATTTAGATAATTAAATCCATTAAACAGAATGAATCACTGGTTCAATTCAGAGATCTCCAAAACGATACTGGAATCTCCCTGAACCTCAAAGCCATAGGCATACTAGAGAGTGAAATTTCTGAGAGTTTGTCCAGTGAGGACTTGGTTAAGGACTGACTAAAACCTTCAAGATTTGGCACTTAGAGAAAGCTTATTCTTAAAAGAATGAGGATGTGAACAGGATGTCATGTGGGTTTCCGTATTTATTCTGTCTCTTTGGTTTTCAGATCAAATTTTCTGTTTGCAAGGGTAAAACTAGCTTTCCCAGCAGTCAGCACCACAAATTAGCAGAGGAGAAAATCTCCCCCTCTTCTCTCTTTCTCATTCTTGGATTCTTTGAACTGTTCTTCAGAAATTCTTAAGAATTGCTCAGCTAATAAAGTACTTTGCTTTCCACTCAGGTGAAAGGTTGACTGAAGAGGAAGTTGATAAGCTAATGGCTGGCCAGGAAGATGCCAATGGTTGTATCAACTATGAAGGTAGGTATGACCACTCCAGTCTGAGCAGTGGTCATGTACTTGAAGGCTTTGCACTTGAAGTGCAATTTTCCTGTGAAGGCTTAAATCCAAGGAAGACCTTACTCCCAAAAATCAGAATGTTATTTTCCAAATTTGAGACCAATCAAATTCACTTGACATAACCAATACAAGTAAACTTGTTTCAAACTTTTTTTTTTCCTACCTGAACCCAACATCTCTTTGTCTTCTAAAAACAAGATAAAGATCTCTTTTGAGAGTTCCTTACAGAAAATCACTAGATTTTCTTTCAAAAATCTAACAAAATATGTTTTCCTTAGGATCCTCTTTGGTCCTTTGACCTAAGAATTCTACAAGACTCTCCAAAGACTTTCCAATTTATTCCATCGTTGGTAGACAGCCAGAAAAAAGAGATTTGGTCCTGAGTGAATGGACCATGTTTCTCTCATGCATCTTGCCAGCCTATATGCTTCAATCTTCATTAAAACACAATATTCTAGTAGAGATCACAGACATGCTATTGCACACACCTGAGTCCTTCCTTGAAGGTTAACTGGTGGCTGTTGTATTATTTTGGTGACCTAGCTTGTCTATAATCTTCACTGAGTCTTTTATGAATATTTTGGTTGGTAGACTTCTTTGACTTACAAATGCTAGTGATCTGACCTCAGGGAAAGGAGCCAATAAATAGAAATCTGTAGATTTAGACAGCCCAAATGTCTCATGAACTTAAAGTAAACTCAGAGAAATTATTAGGAAGGAAAAAAATATTTTCTTGCTGCAGTGCGTTTCTCCTTTCCATTTCAGAATCATGAATGCTTCTTGATGATGATTTTTTTTTTTAAATGGAGAAAAATAAAACCCAAAGCTTTCTGTAAAACAAACAAACAAACAAAAACCAGTAACTTAATTTGGATTTGACACATCTTGTTTGTTTTTAAATCTGAATTCACTTAAGAGATACAGTCATCACACCTGACTAGGTGACCTGCTGTGGATCCTGGAGGCTTACTCCAGAGGTTCTTTCAGTGTCCTCTGCCTGCATACTAAAGCGCTGAAACCTTAACAGACCCAGAGTTTCTCATGGTTGTATACTTTGGAAAGGCAGTTTCATTTGGTAGCCAGGGGTAAGGGATTAAGCAAGCTATAGACTGACTAATATTTGTGTTCATTTCCACTGGCTAGCCAGACTCCTGACTACCATGCACTGTAATATATATTATCTTAAGGATTTACAACTCATTTAGCACCAGGGTATCTGGAATCTCATTTACAAAGTGATATAGCATTCATTACATCAGAGGAAGCAAGAGGAATTAATTTAAATAGCAATTAAGATGAAATATGTGGGACCTTACTGAGTTTAATGTAGGAGAACTGATAAATGATCCTGCTCTTTCTCTCCTTTTCAGCTTTTGTGAAACATATCATGGCTAACTGAACACTAGGTAAGTCTCTTCTGTCCTCTTAGAGTATCTTCTTATTTTAGCTAGGACATATGAGATAGGGATGGCTTAGGGAATATATAGATAGGCTTGGGGAATGTGAAAGTGATTAATTCAGGACAGCGAGTATTTTCAGCATGTAGTATAAGGAATTAGATCAAGAATAAGATAGAATTTTTCTTCATCCTATCAAACGCACAACAAATCGGCACAGCTGTCTGGTGAATCTTGTCTGGTGAATTGCCTGCTGACACCTTTAGTTTAGAAATCCAACATACTGTGTCCTAAAAGGATTTGACTTCCAAAGAAGTCATTCCTTTATGATTAACTGGAAACTTCAAATGGTTTAGATTTTTGATGTCCACTTCCAAGGCTCTGCTCCCAGACTTCTCCCACGAGTCAATGAGAAATAACTGAGTTCACTAGAGAAAAGTGGACAAAAAAAATACAAGTAGATGAGGACTAGTGTGTACCTGTTTCTGAGCCTACATTTGGAAGACAACTATTGGGCTTCCATAAACCTGGCTCCCAGATTCTCCTGGCAAATTGATTGGTTTTCCAGGAAAAGAGCTTTGTCCAGCATATCTTCTGACTTTATTCAGTAATGCTCTCCAAACCGCAGTGCCTTTTAGGGAATCGCAGTCTCGCCATTGGAAATGAGTTGAACTTCATTTCCAGTATTGCCTCATCCTTTTTTTTTCTTGTATTCCTGTAAAATGTGCCAGCTGGTTAGACCTGGCATTTGCCACTATTTACCTTGGTTCAGCTCTTGAGGGAAGGTCTGACCTGACAGTTAACCAATTCTATCTATTTTGCAAAGTATCTGATAGATTGGGAAAGGCAGTGGCTTCATTCAGATTTGTTCTGGGTTATTTTCTTCTTTGGTTTATTTTTCTACTCAGTCCTGACCAGGCCTGGCTTTGTTTTGCTTTTGGGGCTGACATTATCCCAGCCCACTGAGACCTGTCTGCCGTGTGGTGACTTTTTCATTATGCACACTGGCACCCTGGGGAGCAAGTTAAGTAGGAGTCAAATCCAGGACTTTGGGACTTCTGTTCCAAGATATGATTGACTAAAATGTAAACTGTCTTAAAAGCTGACCACTTTTTCTTATTGTGGTCCATTTGCCTTATTTGCAGGCATTTATCTTCTCTGAACATGCACACATTTTTCCAACGCTGGCTCCTAGTTTTGAATTCCAAACATCTGGACTGGGCCCATAGCCATATTGGGTATTCCTACAGTTAGCATTTTCCACGCTTGTTGTTTAGAGATGTTTTCAGTCCTTATTCCTTTCCTAAATCAATTACCATGGGAAATTCCCATTCTGATGCCAGAAGTCCTTCTAATCAGCTAAGACATGGTTAGCCACTGAAGAAGACAAGTGAGTGTGGGTAAGCTGTAAAGCTGGCAAGAAGCTGGGAACTGCAGCACAGGGGACAGCACGTGTTTCTTGACTTATGATGGGTTTGGAAAGGGAGCTGAGAGCTCCCTGGCTCACAGAGAACCAACTGATTTGCCAATAATGGGTCTCTTTCAGGGGTGGCATCTTCAATTTCTTGCAGTGTTGCTGTTGGCACATTTAGGGGAAAACAACTGCAGTCTTTACTCTTGAAAGGCTGGTGGACCTTTGCCATAGTGCATGTAACAAACAAATTCCCAAACACTGGATTTGAACTCAGTGGGAATCTGGATCGCATTCCAAAAATAAAGTAGTGCATCATGTTTCTAGGCCATTTCCATGTACTAGTGGAAGGCTAGATCTGTATCCTAATATAGGAACTGAATTATGTCTTTCCCTTTATTTTCTGCACATAGCAATTGTGACAACACAGTTTACTTCTACACAATCAACAAAAATACCCTAGCTTAAACACGTAATCTCAAGTAGCAGAGCAGTACAGCTGGAGGGACAGTCCACACTATGTTCACAGGGGCTCAGTTCAGTGTCCCACACGGAAGATCTTGGTGGTGCTTGAGATGTTCCTAGTGACTCAAATATGGTCTCACAGATACGATGCAGAGCCTACAGCAGCCCTGTGTCTGGGGTACTCTGGAATATCTCAAGTGTCTTTAGGTGCCAATGTGTCAGGAAGTGGATTTTACCCCATGGCTTGAACTTGTGTGACCATAGGAGAAATGCTAGAGTGCGTCGGAGTTTGGCTGACATAACATTCCTCCCATCAGATTAAGATGCTTACATGAAAGCTGGGTATCTCCGTTTCCAAATGTAAAGGAGATCAAGTCAGATGGAGCATGCAAAGTGATTCATTTCACTCAAAGAAGGGACATAGAGTCCATTGCAGAGAAGGAAAAATCTCCATGAACACCATATTTGCTGTCTGCACAGGGATGTTCTCAACAGAAGGAGAAACTGTGCAGTGGCTCACAACTGGAGGTTTTTTGGGTTTTTTTTTTGTAAAGCTAGGTCTTTACCCTAGCCTTATATATGGCATGGTTCTCTCACCTTTCTATATCACTGCTTACCACGTTTTATCCACCATTTATATGTTGAGTGTAAGATTGCAGGGTTGAGATGGAATCTAAGGAATTTTTTGTCTTCTTGCATGAAATCTGATGTCAGTTGGGATCTCCATAGGGCCTCACTGCCCCTAAGATGAATATGCTATTTAGATAACTGAGACTGATTCTTGATGTTTATTTCTGCCTTCTTCCTCTAATGCTTAAAAATTATTTTTAGGACAAGACAGGCGTGGAGAAGCCCAGATTCTGGCCTTGGATTTTGATTTATTGGAATGTCTTCTCATTTTTCAGCCCAGATTCCCACTACAGAGCTATAAAATGTACTGTCCCTGAGGATATTTGGATAAATGTTTATTGTTTGTTTTGTCTTGTTTCCTCATGGGAAGAAAACGGGAAATTGAACAAACATAGAACCAGAACCATGAATACCTGGGCATTTGTAAATGCAATAAGAGAAAAGAAACTAAGCCAACTGCATAAATCTCATGTGTGCTTTAGTCTTTGGTGAAAAACAGCAAAAATAGAATTCCCAGCCATCAGCAACAAATGCAAAATTTTTTTATATGTTTCTCAGCTTTGGAAGACACCACCTTTAACATGTGAGATGTACAGGATGAACAACACAAAACAAAGGTGTATGCTTTACTGCTAGAATGCATCCCTTCTCTCTGTTCTCCACAGGGATATGTTCCCATTTTAACAGTCTGGTCTGTGAAACAAATGAAATGTTTTTTCCAATGAAAACTTGAAATTGTTCCATTATGCATTTCTTGGTCCTGTTTTTCTTGCAGTAAAATATGGGATTCTTTGTCTCTTGGTTTCATCGTTTCTGTGTCTGTGTAAGTGAAGGGGAAATGGGAAATAAATGCTTTACCTTAGTAGACAATGGAAAGCTGACAAGGATGAAAAAGCACACAGATTGAGCTGCCTCATTTTCTGAGGAAAAATTGTTTGAAAAGAAAAAAGATCATTCAAGCACTACATCCTTCAGTGGGGAAAAAGAAGATAGAAACTGATACAGCTCGTTAGGTAATACAAAAAGAAATCTAAGCTAACAGTATTCCATTTAAGCAAGAGATATAGTGGAAAAAAGGACAACTTAGAAACTTAGTGGAGAAAGGACTATTATTGGAACCCTATTATACCAGAGCACTGGTATTCTGTAGATTGACATTATACGGTGATATTATACTGCTTAGAAATGACAGCACTGGTCATCTCTATGAAGAAGAGCTGTTATGAATGAGAGAACACAGAACAATCAAACTACACCAATATACCAGCTGTAACAAAATGTACCATTGAGTAGTCACAAGAGCAAATCACCAGTTAAAGAAATAATGTAAGCTGATAGCAAAAACAGTTAAATGCTAAAAGAAATTTAGAAAGATAATGGAGATGGAGGAGAAGAAAAATGTTAATAAATGCAAAAACATCTTATACCCAGCCTGGCTTAACTGCGCATGAAGATGCAAGAAAAAAACACCACTGTGAATGACTGATTATGGAGAATCTACCTCTGGAGCATCAGTCATGAACAGAAGAAATGCACTGAACAGGCCACAGGTGAGCTCATGAGAGTAGTAACTAGATCTGCACTAGTGTGCAGAAATCAGACACCAGAGATAGCCACCACACATGGGCCATCTCTTCAGGGCAGCCCTTTGGGGACGTCCCCTTCTTTTCTCACTCTTGGCTCCTGGGAGTTCCTAAGTCCTAGTTTGTCTTGGGGCAAACACTATTTCAAAAACGTCTTGCCTTTGCTCTCATAGTAGACCCTAATGATAGCTCATTTTTGTTTTAAATTGAAGGAATACAGCAGTTGAAATATTTAATTCTGCCTTTCCTGCTGGTGTAGCATATCACCTGGAAATGTCTCCCACCTCCTGCAAGGGATATATCCAGTATGAAAAACACTTGACTCTAGGAGTTGTGTGCTGAACAGCATTAAGAAAGCTTGGTGAAAACACTCTGCTAGCAGGTACCATCATAAATTTATTGGCTCGTTATGACCCTCTCCTCTCGTTCCTCCATACCTTGTTTTACAGTCACTAAAACTCAACTCCAAACTGGGCTATTTTCATTAGATAGAGTCCCACATCACCTATTCCAGGTGTGAAAAGTTGTCAGTGTCAAAACATGGGTGTTTGTTCTGAATTCTCTTCAGAGAGATGAAATTACTACATCAGGCGCAGTTCAGGTATGGTAGAAATCCTAATTTCTCCAGAGAGCCATCAGCTGCTTTATTGCTCAGCTACTAAACACAATGCAACCACCTTATTTGCCTCTCAGACCCCGAGGAAACAGTCATCTTGAGGTATTACACTGAAATCTTGCAGAATGTTTCACCTTACACTCCCAAAATAACATCTGTTCACATCCACAGATGCAAGTGAGCTTTTTGTCAGGGCAAAGGAGTGACTTTCACCCAAACAAGTGACAATACTCGCAGAATTGGTGCGTCTGTCTGTCCTATGCTTGTGTTGTATTCAATGGTTATCTTACCAGCACAGGTGGTATCTGCACTGCAAGGTTTACACATTATTAGATATTATTACTTTGTGTTGACCCACATAGTCACATGAATCCAGCTGCTGGGAGTATATGAGGCTCACAGGTATTTCAGGAAGACTTCAAGGTCTGGTAGTGTTGAAAATGGGCGAACAAGTCCTGTGATAGAGCAACAGGAGGGGCAAAGACCATCAAGCTAAGCATCCATTTGAGTTAAAGAGCACACTAGGGAAGAGGACTGCCAAAGTGCAGCACCGGAGGCAAGCAACGCTTACTAGCAGCAGAACAGAGTAAAATAACAACTGATGTTTCACCCCAAGAGCATTGGCAGGGCTCCTCATGGAAGGATACACAGGTCAGCCCAAGGTGCATAAGCAAAGCTGTGTGTGGGCGAAGGCTGGAGCAGTGCCTATTGCCTTCTGTGTCTCAGGACATGCTATCGCTGGATTTTGTTTTCAAAGCATGAGATTCACACACAAGCGAACCGGAATAAATAAGCAATGTTTCTTTTCCCTTCCCTTCTACTTCTTCTCTCCCCAACCCCTAACCCTGAATTGAGAAAAACCTATCCAGAGAATTTTTTTATTTTTGTAAATGTGGCCAGGAGACATGCCAAGTTTCTTGAAGATCTTTTTATAGCAGTAGCATCTGGCTCTTTGGGAGTGTCCGTAGGGAGTTCTGTTGGTGACTTTACATCTGCTGTGGTTAAGCAGCTAATGGACTGGCTGTCTGGGCTGCTCCCTGCTCCACTGATTTCTTAGTACCATGCTTTGGTTATTTGAGGAGCTTGAGCCTATTGACTTCTTGCCAGAATTACATCGTGCATTCCAGCAGCAACTTGCATTGCAACACCCAGTCATGCAGAAGGGGTTTCAGATGGAGTAAGGATATTGCCTGGCATTTCATCACTCTTTCCTTGAACTCACACAAGCCTGGATCAGAGCACGGTATGAAGCGTGGGGGTTTTTGATCAGGAAGCCAAAGAGAAAGCAAGTCCTGTAATACTTTTTCAATGATGCCAACAAGCAAATAAACAAATTAATGCATCAGAAGTTTCATTTGGGGACTCAATCAAAAATACGTTGCCCCCTAGCGATGTGATGCAGCTCAATTTTTTTGTCACATTCAACACTCTCTAAATTATTTTTAACATAGCTAATTACTACTTTGTAGTGAAAAAATCAAAATGCCCCATCTGTATAATTCTCAAGTGTAACAGTTTTACATTTTCAACATTTTTTTTTTTGTGTGTGTGACCCAGATTTTTACTTTGGCCAAACATGTTGTGAAAACTACACCTGATTCTAAGCATGAATTTCCTGCATAATGTCATTGCCCAAAGACAGTGCAATTTTTTTCTGGCATTGTATCTGGGGTTCAATTTTCACAGTTGATCTGTTTGATTTTTCATAGATTTGTTCTTCGTTGCCACTAAGAAACACTTTTCTCTCCCCTAAGAATAAAATGACCCCAAACAAATGCTTCAGGAATAGGCTTGTTGAACTTGGCTTACCTAGAGGTGTGCTTTGTCATTTGCAGTGCTCTAGATCATTCCCCCTGGTTCTAGCTGTTGCTTAGATATATGCATATCTTCTGAATATTGTGATTCAAGCTATTATAGATGAATCACAGAATCACAGAATCACAGAATGGCCCGGGTTGGAAGGGACCTCAAGAATCATGAAGCTCCAACCTTCCTGCCACAGGCAGGGCCACCAACCTCCCCATTTAATACCAGACCAGGCTGCCCAGGGCCCCATCCAACCTGGCCTTGAACACCTCCAAGGACGGACGGGGCATCCACAGCCTCTCTGGGCAGCTGTTCCAGCACCTCACCACTCTCATAGTAAAGAAGTTCCCCCTGACATCCAACCTAAATCTTCTCTCCCTCAACTTAAAACCATTTCCCCTTGTCCTGCTGTTATCTGCAGTCTATGAGACTCATTTCATTCAATTTGCAAGCCTGGTTAATTTGCTCACAGAGAGAAATTATTTCCTCATAGACCTTTCATAGCACTGCCTTCATACCACTTCACCCCCTTCTCACTCAAGTTAGGATAATAGGTTCCTTTATCTGATTGTTGCAGCAGCATTTTTGTAAGAGGAATGATGTGAAAATATCTGCAGTTTCAAATTTACAGGTAGATTTAATATCCAACATCATACTACTAATCTTAAATATATGTACATGTATGCATAGGCATGTAACTACACAGCACAATGTAGACCACATGACCTTTAAATTCACCAAATGCCTTGTGATACAACATCGTTACTTTTCTTCCAGTTTCATTTAACACGGAAAATTCTTTGGATTCCCTGAAGTTTGCTATGTAGCCAGTGTTCATCTATCCTTCTTCTCACACTTATCCAGCAATGTCACTGAAATATGTCAAAAGTCCAGCAGAACAGTAAAATGAATGTTTTCATTTATAAACCCAAAAGTGCCAGTTTTCTGTACTAGCTGTTCTGTGAATTCCTTCACTTTCCTGTAATAAAAGTGTCATGGGAGAGTTATGATGTATGCCAAACATAAAAGACAGGAAAAATGAAGAAAGAAAAGTACAAATGTGTGTAGGTAGATCTATATTGAACTGAGGTAAAGATGTGTCATTTGGGGCAGCGCTAGCATTTGAAGCTGGATTTCTGCTCCCACCAGATGGAACCCATGGGTGTTCAGGAGTATGTGCAAAAAATAACAGTCTCTCAAGATGTGGTTTGACATTTCTGGAAACAAGTTTCTTGTTTGATGATACTAGGCTTTTGGGAGCCTAGTAACAGATAAAAAATAACAAAAAAGAATACAATAATCATGCAGTACAAAGTACTCCAGTGTAAACTCCTTGTGCGTCTTCAAATCTGCTCAAAACTTCTGAAAACGTTCACAGAATCATAGAGTTGGAAGGGGCCCATCAGGATCATTGAGTCCAACCCCTGGCTCCACACAGAACCACCCAAAAATCAGACCACATGACTGAGAGTGTTGTCCAAATGCTTCTTGAAGTCCACTAAGCTCAGTGCCATGACCTTTTGTTAGCCTCCATTCCAGAAGGCACCTCTTGTTCATGGGGCATCTCTCTTCACACCTGTCTTTCAAACCTTCAGTCTGAATGAGGATTCACTTGTACACAGACCAAATTCAGTATTAATAGGGATAGATCTGACATAGTGGAAGCACCAGCCAGGAGAAAAAAGAATACATTCTCATTGTAGAGAAATTGAATAAGGTAAACTTTAGGACCAAAAGGAGCCAGTCTTAAGTCTGTGGCACAGTCTGGAGGCTTCTGTCCTGATCTATAGACATATCCTGAATCCATCCCTGGTCCCATCAAAGAGAGAAAAATCACAGATGTGGTACAAAAGATGTATCAACTTATCTATGCTCAGCAACTTGAAAGCTTTGAGAGTGATGCCAATCATCTTGACTTTGAGGAGCTAATTATCTGATGGTGCTTAGTCATACCTCCTTCCTACTGAACTGCCAGTATTTTAGCACATAACCCACCAATGAACCCTTTTAGAAAGAAGAAAAAACAAACAAGCACCTTTATCAAGTCAACTCAGCCAGAGAAAAGGTTCTCCAGAAGGCACAGAGCTCATGAGCAATTCTTCTCCACTGCTATTTGTAAATGCTGAGTGCTGGTAAACAACGGGAACAAAGATATTTGGGATGTGCCAGTGAATTTCAAGAATCCATAACAATTCACAGAGTTGAGTTCATGCAAAACCTATCTCTGAGAATCAAGCATCTCTTGAATGGAAATGCTCATGGTGCAGAAAACAATACAGTTATCTTTTGAACTTCCTCAGTCCATCTCATGTCTCTGCTGTTAGTGGGGTTCTGACATGTTATTGCTGATCTTAATTGCAGTGTGTTGAGTCCACAGCCCTCTCCCCAAGGAACACATATGCATATGTTTTTAAAGTGCATAAATAGTTTGGGATCCTAAATCCCCCAAAAGAATTTACAGCACACCTGTAAATGCCCAAAACTGACTTGATGGTTTTCATTCCGGTTACCTCAATCTGAAAGGACAAGTCCTTGAGAACATGGCATGCGTTCACCACTTTTCTGTTTCTTCCAAAACAGAAAACAAAATTTGGCTTCTGTCATTGTCCAGAACATCATTCCTTTGCTGAACTGAAAGCCTGAAGGTTGTTGGGATCCTAATGAGTTACCTTTGTCCAGCACTGTAGTGTTATGAATGAAAATGGAAGGAAAGAGAGGGCTTTCAAGTAGCACATTTAGAAACCAAAATCCAGGTTTAGTCTGGACAGGTAATTTACTGCCTCCAGAACACAGCTATCCAAAGCAACCTTCTGCCTAGATCCTGACCTTAAACACATTTTATAAAATGTCTCCCAGATCCCAAATATATAACATCTCCAATATTCCCACAAGCAAAAGCCCTGGAGTTTGCTAAGATGTTCTGCTGACTTTTCAGCCTTGTGAACATGGTACAAGTTTATTTGATACGGAGGGACTGGGCCTAGTGTTGTGTTTCCTGCTGAGGGGAAACTGGGTCTTGGAAGTGTGTCTGCCTATGTCAGTGTGTGTGTGGCCCAAGTTTAAAAGGCAAATTTTACAGTAGCGTTGTAACTATTTGCATAAAAGTGGATCTTGGGATAAGTTGAGTAGCCCTGGGATAACAGTAAGACTGCATTCAACCTGTTGCCTGTGGGAATTTCTGGAGTGAAAGCGGTAGGGATATAAAGTTAACAAAATGAACAAAAGCACTATTAGCAACTACTGACCGTCATTAATTTATATGAATTTTTAAATTCCTAATAATCATGGCAAGGATTGCAGCCACTGACTGGGACCACAGTGCACTTGATGGACTGACACAGAACAAAAAGACAGTTTCTTCACCACAATATTTACAATCTAGTTCCTTTCAAAACTATTATTTTCATCTGAATGCATGATTAAGGTGTTTATCCAGTGATACACGGTACTGTCACACAGAAGAGTGAGCAACTGACAAAAATACGCCACTTTAAGCAGCGGTAACGTGCGCAGGAACTGCATGAAAAATGACTGAGGAGAATTCTTCAAAGCGAAGTCCAAGTTTCCATGGCTTTCTGGGTTTAAGCTGTTAATGAGAAATGGCAGAGCAATTTCACATTGCTGTTCTAGGGAACGTGGATGAATTCTAGTGTGAGAAAGGTTGTCAAAAGCCCCCCATAAGCTGGAGTTTTGCTTTCTGGCACTTCTCTTTGCATCTATCCTGCACTCACATTGCAGCTGACTTACACTGTCACGTCCTGCTCTGCAGCAAAGTGTGGGCACAAAGGCCATGAAAGAAATCCATCACTCAAGGAAACGTTGCACGAAAGGCTGGAAACTGTACAGTCTTCAAACAGATGCTCAAAGTCCTTGTTTAGAGGCATTCCCATGGGACAATGGTCCTCCTCTGAAGCTCTCTGATGCCAACCCATAGATTGGGATGCCAACTCTTAGAGGACTGGAGCCTGTGATTTCTCAGTACCACACAGACTGCGGTGGTTTTCAGGCTTGGTTCAGGTGAAATAATGGAGAATTTCACCCTCCAGAATAAGCATGACCACTGGGCTAAAGGAGTTTGCTCTATACTTGGAATTGATGAAATAAACTGCTTCACTTTTCTCCCTTTATATAAGCTGCTTGATAGCACAAACATGTGTGACCATTGCTTGGTGCAGCTGTGCCAGCAGGAGCTTTGAGAGTAATCACACAAGCAAAACTGATTTGTATTTTTCTAAATTGGTAAGGCCTGTGCAACGAGATGAAGCATTCTGCTCAAAGTTCCCTCACTGTATGCATGCCTTGACCGAGAGATGCAGCATTTCAGACTTGAATGAAATCTAGATTAAATATCAAGGTAAAGAAGCTTGCTCTTTGGCCATGTGCACAGAGGGGATGATGCATCCGGCATCATGTCTAGATGATCTTAGCTCCCTCTGCTAATGTAAATAGCAGGTGCATATTCACAGCAGTGTCATGCAGATGGCACTGAGCGCAGGGGTAGAACAGAGATGTGTGTAATGATAGCACATCATTGGTTGTCCTCATCCTGAAGGGACAGACTTCTTGAGCTCAGAATCTCTTCCTCCACAGTTAGAAAGATAGTACTTATGATAAATGAGTTTGGGAGCCAGCAGACGTGTGCTATAAGGCACTGACACACCACACATGAGACAATTTCCAATTGCTGCTATTTAGAGGGGGGGAAGGGTGCATTAATGTGATTCTTTCCATGATCAAAGTTGGAGCATGTTTCAGGGCCAAGGTAAAGATTTAAGAAATACTGCCTGTCTAAACTACTGATGTTCTCTCAGGATGAAAATAACACCACAATTTATTTGAACTCATCAAAATAATGTGAGTCACGTAGTTTTGTAGTGCAGCTTTAACTAAGATCAGACATCTAATGAGCTGCTCCTGTTCATGAGCCCTGTGGGGAAAGAGTGCAGGATAAAAGAGGAAATCCAGATCAGAGGATGCTTTATTTCCATTAATTATATCACACGTAAACAGGATGGCATTGCATCCCTCCCACTATAGGGAATGGGAAGGGTTTGCATCAGGTGCCCTGTTATTATGTGGTAGACCTTTCCAATACTAATTCAGTGATGACTTCACTAGCTGGCTTCATTTACTGCCTGATATCCTGTGATGGCTGAATAGGAAATGGATTACCAATGGGCTCTTTTAGGGTGTCAGCTGTTAATTACAACTTGGATGCTAGTATCAAACAATTTCTCTTTGATAAATATATATTTCTCTTTTCAAGACAACCACTTTTTAGCTGCTACCAATAAGATGAAGTGAAGTAGAAAGTAGGAACACCCATTATAGACACCAGTATCCACACACTCATCTTGTGCTTACCTGAATGTGATGTCAGTGACTCACATGAATATAGAATACTGTATTCATGTGGCATTTGAGTTGGAAGGGACCCTACCATCCATCTAATCCAACTCCCCTGCAGTGAACAGGGACACCCACAGCTCCATCAGGTGCTCAGAGCCCCGTCCAGCCTGACCTTGAGTATCCTCAGGGATGGGGCACCCACGATCTCTATGGGCAACCTGTGCCAGTGCCTCGCTGCCCTTATTGTAAAAAAAGTGACTACATGTAGCTTTGTAGCCAGTTTTGCATGTGTCTGGGTGTGGTGCACATCTGTGGGTAAAATATGTTTTGGAAGACAAGGGATGTGACGTATCTCTGTCTGTGTTGTGGTCTGTGTCTCTCTTCACACTAAGATGTGCAGGAAGGAGAGTTTGTTGATAACTATTACAAGCATGCTTATAGGGCACAAATCAACATGTGACCATGTGTGTGTGTGTACCCCATTAGTCTGTCTACCATGTTGGTGAGAGATGGTAGAGCCAACATAGGTATATGATGCCCAAACTACCTTCTGAACAAGATGCGCTTTCTGAGATCCAGCATGGCAAAACAGGTTATAGGAAGCAATCAGCCCAGCCACAGTGCTCAGCAAAGCAAGAGCTCCATCTCAGGCCTCTTTTCCCATTTCATACAGTTGATCTGTGCCAAAGGGTGGTGCTAGGACCTCCCTCCTTCAAACGAGAAGGTGTTCGGCCAAAAGAAGGCAGCTGGGTCTCAGGGAAGGCTACATATTTAGGGTTGGAAAACTTAAAAAAAAAAAGACCAGTAGAAATAATTTATCTGTAATCTGCAAGGGCTTATCAGTTCCAGAAACTGCTCTGGGGAAAGACTGCTCTGGAGGTCTCACAGAGTGGTGGTTAGCTGGGATAAGGAGCCTCAGATTCTCTTTTTCTCCATTCTTTTCTCTTTTGCTGACTGTTGCAAGGAACAGATTTCCCAGGTGGGAAGGAAGTGTAACCTCAAATCAGACACAGATACTCCATAAACTAACAAGACCTCAGAAAGACAAGAAGTGTCTAGAGACAGGGCAGCACTGCCAAAGACAACAGATCTGAAGACATCCAAAAATGTTCCACCACCCCCTTTCAGTGCCACCATAAAACATATGTTGGCTCCATTTTGGCTGAGTTTGTTTTTGACAGCACAAGATGTTCAGATTGTTCCCAGCCTGCCTGGACTGGACACTGCATGAACAAAAGGCAGCCCCTCCTTCCCCTCCCCATGGCGTGAGCTCTCTCACAACTCCCTCCAGGAGCAAAAGGAGCAAACAAAAAAGAATCATAGAATCATCACAGAATGGCTTGGGTTGGAAGGGACACAAAGGATCATCAAGCTCCAACCCCCCTGCCAAAGGCAGGGCCACCAACCTCCACATTTAATACTAGACAAGAAGAGAAAAGGAAAGGAAAAGAAAAGGAAAGGAAAAAGAAAACTTGCCTTGCCTTGCTTTGCATTGCCTTGCCTCACCTCCCCTTCCTTTCCTTCCATTCCCTCTCCTTTCCTTTTAGAATTGAGCACATATTGCATGGTTATCTGGACTGTGATTAAGAATCAGATGCCATAGGAGTCCCTTCCTACCTATGAAGTCTTCTGAAGGCTGGTATAAATAAAAATCCAAATATACACCATTATTGACTTAGCTGCAAGTGTAAATTAGTACCACTGAAACTTCTGACTTCTTACTGGTTTTCATATAGGGCCTATGTAGATAAAGGTCTGAGGGAATGTGACACTGATATTTTGTACTGGAAACCAGTTTATATTCATGTCCTCCCTTGCCACGTTCTTTTCAGGTATGCTTCTTTCCTCACCTCGTATCTCTGAGTTTCAGTAGATGTCGGTTGATTTAAGGGCTTGATAATTTTTCAGTGATTCCTGATTATCTGCCTCTGGGCAATGAAAGATGCAGACAGGAATTGTAATCAGTACAATTGGGTGAACAACAGAGATATAATGAGAATCACTGAAGGGCTGCTCTGCCTGCTAAACCTGCAGCAGTGAATCTCCCCCTGCGCAATGTGGCAATTTCTAAGAATAACATCCCTTAATGCTCTGCAGATTTCATTTGTCAGATCTGATGCAGGATTGCAAAATACAGAATAAATATCCTTGGACAGAATCCTGTAGGACAGCGGGACATAATATCTTCCATGAAGTATTTGCTGGGGGATTTCCATGACTGTCAACATTTCCACCTGAGCAGATAGCTTGAATGTTTTCTTACTGTTGCCTGAAAGGTGGTCAATACAGTTAATAAACTGGAGTCTGATTCTTCTCATCCTAAAGCTGAAGGTAGAGCTGATTAATTATTCCCTCCAATCCTTGTCTCTGCTGGCTATAGAGAAGAGAGACTTAGCTCAGCTGTGTGTATTGACACTGCAGGCATTAGGGCTCCATTCACCGTCTGCTGCTATTTGAGGGCTTAATATGGGCATGTTTATCCCCCAAAAGCCAGGTGGGTTTGGCAGCTGGCATAGATCCACATTGCAGAAAGCCATGGGTAGCAGCCAGAAGTTATTTACAGCTAGCTCATGCTGACCTCTTAGAATGCTTTCTCCATAATGTTTTTGTGGTTCTGCACACTGGGTCATATCCCTGCTAGGACTTGGGATGATGAAATTCCTTTCTGCTGCCACTGCACCATGTTGTCACAGCTCCTCTCAGCTCTGTGACCCCACAAGCAAGGCAGAGCAGTGTGGTTACGTATAAATCACAGAACTGATTTGCTGAATCTCTCCAAACTGCTGAGACATTTCCACTGCCTTTGGCCACCCAGTGCTTACCTACTTGACCTCTGAAAAACCCCTGTGTCTGAGCATGCCAGTACTTTCTCAGTCTTATTTGGCTTGTTTCCAGAAATAACTCTGCTATTTTACTCTGCTTTTTTTAAAACATGAACCGAAGGCTAAAATTGTTTTAGGTACACACTCGTATACATCCACATTAATACACATATTCAGTACAATCTGTAAAAAGGCCAATTTGTCAATAGGAAGAAAGTCATTCAGAAATGTGAGAGACCGGGAGATGTACAAATCCTCCATTATTTAGCTCTGAATGAAATAACCAGCTCTTTCATGAGTTCAAATGTACAGTGTGTTGCTTTGGTGGAGTTCACCTCCTTTACTCATTGAACTTTTCTGCTTTCTCCAGAAGGAATTGAGAAGGAAAGCATGGAATGGAATGAGGTTGGCAGGCATGAATCTGAATGCATATTTGAGAGCCCATTCAGTTTAATGTAATTGGCATATAAGTGTATTTTTCTGCAGATCCCCAGACTTTTCAGTTTGCCATAGGATTGCAGGGTAGCATTACCTATACACAGTGTTGTAACTTCTTGTGGAAGCTAGAGCATTTATCCCAGCAATGTACTGCCTTCTTGTTTCTTAGTATTTATAGATGGTTGGGATGCTGTAAAAAAGGTTTATAGTTAGTAACTTCAAACAGCTAAAAGCAATCTGCCTTTATCTGATTCACTTTATCCTAAGAGATATCCAGATACAGTTCAGATAAATCACCTGAAGGGAGACTGGAGAGTAGGGACTGGTAGTAGAGAAAGGCAAGTGAAGGAAAGCTTTGTCACTATCTCCAGAGAGCAGAGATCTGTGCTTGCCTCTCCACTCCCCTGTGAGGAGCTGCAGGCTGCTATGAGGAGCTACAGGCAGCCGTGAAGAGCTGCAGAGCCATGCAGAGCTGCAGGCCACCATGAGGAGCTGTATCTGTCTCATATATCAACAGCCTCCTCAGCTGTTGATATACCCCTTGTCCTCAGACCCTTCCCCATCTCTGCAGCCCTCCTTTGGACACCCTCTAACAGCTTTGTGTCCCTACACTGTGGCACTCAATTTGCACCCAGTGCTTGAGGTGAGGCCATAGCACAGAGCAGAAGGGACAGACCCTAGCCTCACCCAGCAGTGCTGGGCCTGGTGCATCCCAGGGGACGGGGGCCCTTTTGGCTCCAGGGCACACTGCTGGCTCACATCCAACGTGCTGTCAGCTGGAATCATAGAATCACCAAGATTGGAAAAGACCTCCAAGATCATCCAGTCCAGCCATCCACCTAAACCCCAGTTCCACTTCTGTGGGGCTGCTCTCCAGCCTCTCATACTTCTGCATGCAGACCCAGGGCTGCCCTGTCCCAGGTTGCAGAATCCAGCACTTGCTCTTGTTAAACTTCATGAAGTTGGTGATTGCTCAGCCCTCCAATCTGTCAGGATGTCTTTGCAAGGCCTTTCTACAACCTCTCCCAGTTTAGTGTTGAAGGCAGAAGAATGAGAGACAGCAGGCAGAAAGTGAAATGATGGTGGTTGAGACTGGCTCTAAGGAGGAATTTTTTATTGTGATGAGTATAGCCAAGTGGTGGAACAGGTTACATGAGAAGGTTGTGCAACCTCCATCCTTTATTGTTTTCAAGATCAAACTGAATAAAACAGCCTAATTCGAGAGCTGACCCTGCCTTGAGCTGGAGGCTTAGAGTCCTCCTGAGGTGAAG
Organism: Pavo muticus; assembly: GCA_016647715.1. Taxonomy (NCBI): domain Eukaryota; kingdom Metazoa; phylum Chordata; class Aves; order Galliformes; family Phasianidae; genus Pavo; species Pavo muticus. Next base: position 2,409,609 of record JACDJE010000112.1, read on the forward strand.
CAGGGTCACAAACAACCTTGCTGTAGAAGTCTTGGGTGATATCTTCTGGGGTCTGATGAACCCTTTCAATTGTCTTTCTCTTACTTGATCTTCCTTTGCTGTGGCTCCTTGCCCTTTGGAATAGATAGGACACTCAAGGCTCAGTAAGCGTAGCTCCTTCTCAAAGAGGCCATTGCTGTCCTCTCAACCTCTGCCATCAGCTCTGGTTTACAGTCTGTGGTACTGATGTCTGCAGAGAGGTGTATTTGTGGAGAAGAGCTGTGCTTTGGATTTCACAGCTGCACCACTTAGTGAGTGGAGAGGATGAGGGGAAATGTCATACAGATTTCTTGTGGTTTGTTAATTTGGGTTTTGCAGGGGAAAAAAAATGGAGGAAAAAAAAAGGAGAAAACCTCACAGTTGTATATTTATCCTGAAACCACTAAATTCAAGCTTGAAAGTGTATTAGGGCATTTCAATGCACACAGGAAAGCTATTGTTGAGCAAAAATATTCCTTGGTTTTACTACTGTAATATAGGGGCATGTGTTGGAGTTTAGAGACTCCCTAAAGAGCAGCTGTTGGCCTGTAGCAATTTAATTGGGAATGTAGCTATGGCAAGCTGATTATATTTCTAAATCTGACTTTGGCTTTCTTCCCCTTTATCTTTGATCTTGTAGGCCTCATCCAAGGGCCACCTCAATCAGGACGAATGTGCCTTAGAGATTGATGAGGTTTGGATCAGTCTGGGATAGCGCAGAGGTTACGGCCAAACATGTACTTAGTTTTATACCTCATCCTTGCAGTGGGTGGAAACAAACCTAAAATAAGAACAGAACTTTCCATTCCTCAGGGAGAGAAGCTGGTAGAGGCATTCCTAAGCACGTATGCATCAACTAGGATATGTACTACTACAGCTGTAATGCCATAAAAGTCAGGCACCTAAATTAGAGTAGCACTAGGAGCCTAGATACCCTGTAGTCAATAGAGGTGTACAGGTTCTATTGAAGTGTGATTTAGAGGAAGGATCCAATTTGCTGTTCTTCGTTGTCCTTTCATGGAAAATTTTCTCTGTCAATTATAGAAGGAACTCAGAAAGATTAAATTCCTAATGTAGATACCTGGGTTAGATTTAGATCCAAATCTAGACACACTCTCACTCTGTTCATGCATGGGTGTCCTACTTCCCCTCACAGCACAAGAAAAATTTCATGCCAGTTCCGCTTCCTCACTGCAGGAAATGTGTTATGTGATGTCCTCTGAGATTCCCTAGGCTGAGTATCTTACCTTCTAGGATACAAATGACAGGGAACAAAGGAAAAATTCAGGTAACCCAGTGTGCCAGAAATGACAGTAGCTGCCTCTGCTTTGGCAATTGAGTTTAATCCCAGGTTTACTTAAGCCGTAATAGGACACAAGACATCCCATTTGTATGAACAGACTGCATATAGACACTTGAATTCAGATGATTGAAATCTACATGGTAGGGTTAATACTCCACTCCAGCCCCTGGAACTGTCAAAGTCCCAGAATATTAACTGTTGCCCTAAGAGTGGGAAAAAAATAGACCTTATCTGGATGTCTACTGATGATCAAAACCATAACTGACCGAAGAAGAAAATGGAGCAGCACAATGCTGAGCTGGTTTCATTTAAATCTAGTTATCAGGCATGTCATTGGCATAAAGATTGCCTGAAGTGACTCTCAAGTTCACATCGATACAGTGTGGAGCTGTGAGGAGATAATGATCTGCATCCCCAAACACTGCAGTTATATTATCTCAGTAGTAAGTCTAATTTCATAAAAACAGACAGAGCTTTTAAGTGGAAACCCAGTACTTCTCTTTAGTTTTAAGGCAGTTTTCCTTAGGCTCTTCTGACTACAGTCTCTATTGGAGGCATTTTCATTTATCCAAATGAAACCACACTCCCACTCCAAATCACAAGTTCTTCTGGGTAGCTGGTAGGATGCCCTATTCTTTAGATGGGAAGTCAGCACTGTTGCCCTGGAGTAAGTTTAGGACCGATGGGAGAGGAGGAGGAATGGTGTGTTCATATGATGGCTACTGATACCTTTTGAGAACAGCTCTGTTTGACACTTTGTTGTCAAGATGCATTTGAAATATATATATACATTTTATTCTCAGTTTATTGTGTTCTCTATTGCACCATATCTCTTTATTCTTACATCTATTAAAACCACAGATGCTAAATAGAAAATAAGTCACAATAGCACCTCATTCCTCATAGGTAGTGTTTATCTGCGTGGTTAATGTCTTATCTAACTATTATGCAGATACCCTAGGAAATCTGTATTAGGAACTGAGCCTCATCAAGATAGACAAATCAACTTTTAATGACTGACTCCTAGCTATAGCTTTTAATAAGAAAGATGTCAGGAAAGGGAAGCGAGGCAGCAAGCAAACCATTTAGAACAGCTCTCTTTATAAAGAACATGAGAAAACATAGGCCAGCATGCCAAAATCAGCAACAGGGGAAAGTTTTACACAGTGGTACCTATTAAAACGTCTACAAATGCCTTTGCAATTACCCTGGCAACACTGTTTCCAGATATTTCTGAAGCTAAACATGTTTTTGATTCTAATTACAGGGAATAGTATAAGGAAAGTTAATTGCTAACCCCAAAATCATAGTGACTCACATGAACTTCACCATAAAGGGCATAATCAAGATTTATGTAGGATATATTAGTCAAGCTGTGAGCAGTAATACCTTTTCAGACCACTTACCGTGGTACTGAAGGTAAATTTAGGCACCTGTCTTAGTATCTTAGATTTTGGAAGGGGATTCTTGGCTTTATCTCATGATCAATTTCCCTCGCTCTGATCCCTGCGCAGCCAACAGAGGAAACAATGGTGAGGCATAAGGCACTTACAGAACCGGACTGAACATGACCCTTTTTTCTGAGTAGAAATGAGGTTCTCTTGCCAGTGACCTGAGCACAAATTTTTGTGTTCAGGATACACAATCCAGCCTCAAAGCCTTGGCCAAACCACAAGCGAGAGACTCCAGTGCTCTGTTTTTGACACCTGACTTTACCAGAAAATTCATTACTTGTGCTGGATGTGGCATTTCCCTTGGCCTTTCCTCTCCATCTACAAAACACAAGCTATAACAATTTCTTCATCTACTCAGAAATGACTCATCTGTCTTGTCAGAGAAATCTAATTACATTTTAGATGACTGAAGTTATCCCACTAGGTCTCCAGTTACAAAGTTAGATGATCATGTGCTTCATGGTCTCGTGTCACATCTTTCAGTCCTATGCAGATACCCTTGGGTGTCTGTCATTATACAAATGTGTGCAGCACAAAATGGGCTTCGAACTTTCTTTGAATCTCTTGAGAAAGTCACCAGAAAGCACATCTGCTGTTATCCTAAACAGAAAAAAAGAAGATTCAGTTAAGAAATAAGGGCATGAATATACTGATTTTATCAGATCTAACAATAAGTTTGGTATAAAACTTCTAAGAATCTGGTGTTCCTATCCCTGTTCATTGCAGGGGAGTTGGACTAGACGGCCTTTTAAGCTCCCTTTCAAATCAAAATACAGTATGATTCTTTGAACCCACTGGAGGAAAGAAAAGAAGTTATTGGCTTTGTTACAGTAAAGAAAACTATGGTCTTCAGCACTGAGATATAGGTAAACAGTAGTCCAACCTACTTAAAGATGTCACAGATTCCCTTCTGATGAAATTACTAGAGAATTCTTAGGGAAATACCAGGAAAAGTATGAATATCCTCAGTTAATTGAGTTATCTTCAATACATACATTGCTGGAACTTCTTTGGTTACATATCAAATACCTCAGGGATACTCAAATGACTTTTTCCTGCAAAAACACAGCTTATTTTGCTCTGTTCAGTCAAGACTCCAGCTCTGTATATTCTTCTATCTTTGCACATGCTGATCCCCACCTGCTCATGAGTTGCAAGTCCTTTTAGGTGATGGCCTTGTATTTGAATGACTGGCTATGAAGGCTTTAAATTGCAGCTCAGAAAGCCCACTCATAAGTGACACTAGACAGCAATCTCTGAGAGGGAAAGAAATCTTTGAGAATTTGGACAGGGATAACCTTAACAGTTATTGCTGCCTTACTCAATGCTTAGCACTGGCTTTAAACATCATCGCATCCAAGCTGGGCTGTCAGACATGGCACAGGACCAAGAGGAGAGCTATGCATTTCTCATACTTCAGATGGAGATCAGACAAGAGAACCTATGGTATTTTCAGTTGCAATAAATGCTTTGTGTTAAGGGAATTATTCCTTCAGGCACAGATTCATTTTGAAGGTGTGTGTGCCCATGTATAGGGAGCAACCTGTGGGACAAGTGTGAAAACTGATGTCACTGTCTGGAAATCTTGAGCTTCAATCTGCAGAAACTTCATTTGAGATGCTCAGGAAGGCACTATCATTTCCCACTGCCCTGTTGTTTTCCTACTAGCTTCTGAGACAAACAGTGCTCTAAATTTCACTGTCTACATTGCCTGGTTTTCTGCTAACGGAAGCGAGATCTTACACAACCATTTCACATGCAGACCTTTGCATGTGTTCCCGTAACACTTGAGTTTGAATCTGCAAGCTGAAACTACCCCGAGTTCTGCATTACTCAGTTAATTGGTGTATTGGTTACTCAGTCATTTGGTGTATGTGGTTAACATTTCTCAGAAGTTCTGCAGTATCTCACAAGAAACACACTTCTAAGCTGCACCTCCCTAACGCTGGGTAAATTGCCTTAAGCAATTGCCTAGCATTAAGATAGACACTGAAATGTACAGTCTTAGGCGACATTTTGTTTCAGAGCTGGGACAGGCATGACTTTTACCATGGATCAATGAGAAGGGGTAAGTTGATAAAGTGTAATCTGATTAAGAACTCGAGCACTTGCAGTTCAGAAATCTTTCTCAGTGCATCCCTTTGTTCCCTCTACTGCAAACTTAAAGCCCAGTGCAACACAGTGCTGCAGCACTTAGTTTTGAGCATGTGATAAAGTAAACCCCATGAACGCACTTACAGCTTGCTGAGTTTTATGTTGTCTTCCAGCATTTTGTTTCCATGTTTTACTTATTCATTTTTGCTGTGGAAAACAACTCTGAAAGCACTTTCCAAGAAAGCAACAATGAAAAGCCCAACTGTCTCCAAGCATGTAACTTGACAGCCTTTAGTTTGAAGGGGGATCCAGTAACTCAAAACTGCTTCATCCTTAACAGAGGCTATTAAAGACAGTGTTCAAAAACAAAGGGCATCATCCATTTATGAAAGTTAATTGAGCAGAATGTTCATTTTAGTTCCGAGTTATATTCATGTCTGGTTCTGGAATGCTTACTTGTAGAGTTTGAGTTTTTAATGCAGAGCAGGTGCTGGAAGGAGAAAATCAAGAACAAATTGGCCAGACAGATGTCTTGTCAGGAACCAAAATAGGCCATCAGAGCAGGAGGTGGAAGAGAGCAGGTTGCAAAATGCATCTCATCCTGGGGAAGATCGATGATATTGTTTGTGTATGATTGAGAGAATGTGTGTTTATGACTTCCCGAGCAGATTCTGAGGTTTGTAACCAACTGGTTTTAGACTGTTTTTGGACATGCTCACTGGAATTAATGTGTTTTTCCTCCTTACAAACAACTCTAAGGATGAAGATGCCCTTCTTTTAAAGTGCAGTATTTCAGCATCTTTTTATTCACATCCTTCTTCATTTCTTTTTTTGATCTCAAGCAAAAATACAGTCTTTCTTCTCCATTTGTTTTTTTCTGCTTTCCATTTTTTTTTTTGCTTCCAGTGAAAGCAAAAGAAACTAGTGGCAGCAAAACCTGGGAAAAAAAGAGGCTGAGAAATAGATACAGAGATACAAAATATATTTTCAAAGCATTAAGAAGTTTTATTATTTTCAATAAAAAGTTTGGTAAGTTCCTTTGAAAGGCAGAGGTAGGACTGCTGTGCTAGAAAAAAATCACTGCATTAAAAATTCCAACCAACAAATCAAGTAAAATAGTCTTGGAAGGACAATCTGTAGCTTTCCACTGTTTCTGTCAGTGCTTCACTTGGAGTCAGCATTGCAGGTGCCATATCACAGTCGTGCTGAATACTTTTCCACCATTTGCAATGTAATTACACGTAATTTGGAGAAAGCCAAGTCTGAGATGTACGTCCTGGCATATGTTTCCAAGTCTGAGTATCCCAAAGCAATTAATATTTAGCAGATTCACTATAGAAGTTTAAGCATGCACTTCAGATAACAAACACATGGATAATCCAAGTTGAGCATATTGTACAGATCCTGATGTAGTCCTTTTGTCTAAAAAGGTGTAGCTTCGGGTATAAGCACTTGTGCTCAGTCTGACTTAGTGACTGAATGATCAGACTAAATATGAAGAAAAAGTTATTTACAGTAACGTTGATGAGGCACTGGCATAGGTTGCCCTGAGATGGTGGATGCCCCTTCTCTGGAGACATCCAAGATCAGACTGGACAGGACTCTGAGCACCTGATGGAGCTGTGGGTTTCCCTGTTCATTCCAAAGCAGTTGGACCAGATGGCCTTTAAGGGTCCCTTTCAACTCAAACGATTCTAATTCTATGATTCCAGTTTGTGTTTCTTTTACCCCAGTCTCCAGATAGAGACGTACTGACTTCGTTAACCTGTTCTTTCTTTATCATTCTTAACTCTTTTCTTCCCTGTGACTGCAGCTCTTTGTCTCACTCCTTGAACTTAAAACACTAAAGTGGTAAAAGAATCTCACTTCAGAGCCTTTGCCAATGGGTTGAACTAATTCTGTTTTAAATTGTAAATGGTTCCAGTTGCCAGAGATTAAGCTAGTTTCCATCTCCACTGAAGGAAGAACAAAAGGTCCTGGACCATCACTGCTGTTAGGAGATTTAGTTGGATGCCAAGGTAAAAATACTAAGGATGAGGAAGTACTAAAAATACCCTATTGGGATTGGAAAAAAGCCTCCAGTTTTGAGGGTATGCAAGAGAAAGGTAGGTATGCATCCTTTATACACATTCAGGTAGTCTGCTTCTCTACTGATAAGAAACACAGAGCCATTCTATAATTTGAAACCAAAATCAAGAAATTCTAAGCTATGGGGGAAAAAAGAAAAAAGAAAAAAAAAACACCTTAGAGATCATTATACAACAATTCTTATGCCAAAATCCAGGTTTCTTTTAAGCTGAGAATGACTTCTGGAAAGGCATAAGATTAGTCAGGATGCCCCACTATTGTACCCTTGGTTATAGAGTGGTCTGAGGGTCTTGAGCTGGGCAAGTCTGCAGCTGTAGCAGATTTGATCTTATAGAACTCCTCCAAACACTGATTCATACTTCATCCATTGCCAGATAACACTTAAGGAGCCAGACCTCACATAGGTCCTTTCCTTATCTATACCTCATATGAATGCAGTTGGATTGGCTTAGGTGAAGAAATTCAGGAGATGATTTCCAGCTGTAAATCTGATACAGAAGGAGGCTTTTTCCACAAGCCTCAAATTTTGTGTTTCAGCCCTTTTGTGCATTCAGATCAGCGCTGGCCCTCAGTGTTTCTGATGATCTACCTCAGCTGGAAGCTCAGCAAACCAGCTCTGCAAAACCTCATTTGAAGCACTTCAGTCTCCCTGCACAAGAAACCTGATGTTCAGACCCAACAACACATAGAGGTTTCCATGATTTTTGCAAGAGAGAATTCTCTCCAAGAGAGAATTCAGTATGTTCTTGTTCTGTGAGATCTGAATCTTCATAGATTTTTCTGTATCACAGTCAGAGTAACTTCAGTATGGCTGTTTTCCAGCCTCAGCCAAATTCATTAAAACCAAAGGATAATCTCTACTTAGAAATGAGCAAGGGCTTCACAATGTGAAGCTGGGAACTGAACTGGAAGTTATGGAATGGCAACAAATCACAGTATTGTACCTACTTAAATAGAAATGACAGCTTACAGTGCCAAAGCTTTTCAAATGGTTTGAGACATACCAGAAACTCTTGAAGGAATAAATTCTTTAAATAAATCTGTTTTGTGACTCAATATTTAAGAGTATTACTGATCAAATAGCACAAAAGACATGAAGAAAGCCTAAATTTTAAGAGCTGTTTTTTTCCCTTAAGTTGTATAAATACTTATATCTGTGAAAAATACCCATATGGAATCAAGAAAAAAATAAATATTCTCTAGGACTCCTGCTTGCCTGATAGTTGAACTGTAGCTGGATACTGCATAGATTATTCTTGTGCAGCTAGATTTTATTTTTGCTGAGGTCAGGATGTCTATATAGAAAATTAAACAGAGCCAAACCATGGATGTGGGCAACGTCCAACAGTTGCCCACACCATTATATTGTTAGCATAGCCCCTGGCATAGCTCTGACCTCCGTCCAAGATCAAATGCTCAGACAATGCTTGAGAACAGCTGGAGAAGAGCACAGATTAGCTTGCTCCCAACAGAAAGATCACTTGTGGCCACTTATTTTAGGGTCTGTGGGAGGGAAATAATCTATTTGTATCAGCCAGTGTCCAAGAATAGGTTAATATTGTTTACTAGCATAGACATAGAGTCCTGTGTGTTGGCCTTAATGGGGTTAAATTCGTAACATTCAGCTTTTCCCAGAGCATAATTAGACAGCTCAGTGTCATCATGGAGAATGTGTAGAGCTTAGCAGTGCTTCAGTCCTAGAACCTATACACACACATAGCTGCATGCACACACTCCCTGCCAGATGAAGAAACGTAGCCAGTGACACGACAAGGTCCCCAGTGGAAATCCTCCTTATGGGACATGATAACAATGCAGTGGTTAGGCGCTGGGTCATGCAAAAGACAGAGCATGGATTAGCGGTGAGGAAACTGGGGAAGGAACAAAATATGCAAAATATAGCAAAATATAGTTTCTTTCTACTGCTTCTATAATTCCAGTGTCTGCTCACCTTGCTTCAACACGCTGGCATTTACGGTTGGTTAGTTACATTGGTAAGAAAGGGAGCAATAGGAAAAACACCATTGATGAGCAATGTCAGATGTGAGATAGAGGTAAGAGATTTTCCATCTGCTAGCAAGGACAGCCCTGGCTGAAAAAAATAACAGGACTTTTAAAGATTAAAAGTATTATCTTATCATAAAAGATAATGAAAGATAACCCCTAATAGGGCATTTTTTTTTTTCTTGGAATAAATTCATGTTAAAGAGGAGATTCCCACAGGCAATGCACAGAAACCTTTTCTGGAATGCAGGCTCCAACACATAGAAAAATTCCTTCCACAAGTGAACTTTAAATTCCAAATTTGGATCTTTTACTTTCTTCAATCTTCCATCTCCAGTTTCCCGGATGTAAATTAACATGTACTGAACTGTGGTGCCATGAGAGTGCATTATGCACGGGTCTTCATGTATTTACACTGCAACTTTAATATTAACAAACAAACCAACCAATAAATAAACATAGCTTTTTTTAAAGTTATGTGTACAAGAGCCTGTTTTCCAAGGGCGGCCCTCCTGCATGGCTTTTGTACTCTGAATGTTCTGCAGAGACTTTTTAGGGATCATGCTGGATGTCATGTTTTAGTACTCCAGCCCGATTAATACCCAGCAAGGGTCTAGAAGGATCCTTTACATGTAAGACTCTCTATAGTCTTCCATGTCCCATTGGTGTACTTCCACTCACAGAACATTCTCACCTTCAAAGGACAGAGCATCTTAGGAAATGTTTCTGGTTTAATTTCCTTTTATCTAAATAACATTCAGCCAAACAGCTCAGCCATGCTGTTAAATCTTCAAGAGCTGTAAACAGCATGCAGAGGAGCTTGTTAGAGGGTGACTTTTTGTGATTTAAGGTCATCATTAGGGAATAAATTCAAAAAGTTCTCAGAGCTGTGGAAGCTAAAGGTGAGAGCAAAATGTTATTTGGCTATGTGCTTTTTTTTCACCTTAGTTCTTCTTTGTGTTGTATTAAAGATGTGGTGGACAAGAGGCTATGGATGTCACTACTAAAATACGAGAACAGGTTCCTTTTCTTCTACTATGTGTTTTCCATCTCCTGTTCTCAGTGAGCAAGGCGTTCATGTAGAAACAACTTCTTTTAGGGTGAGCGCCCCGTACCCCTATCCCTCTATATCTCATAGGGATTAGTTGCTCAGCTACAGAGATAACATTGCTATTCAAGTCTCCATGACATCTGTATGTCATGCACCAGCAGGTAATTCAGAGCATGCACGTAGGAAATACAGGCCTGTCTGCAGACATTTTCATGCTCTGGTCTTTTCGGTATGGGATAAAGAAGTGACTTGCTGTATAGGGAAATGAAATAGGTGCAGAGGAAGAAGAGAAAATGGGATCTTTCAGCTTACCCAGCTTTTCTGGTGGGTTCCAATTTTTTCTCCAATCTGGAAGGCATACCAATTTGGTTTGGGGGAACATGCTGTTGACAAACATAAAAAATGAACCATATAAAATCAAGATCAACTCATCTGCATACTGAACTCACTGGCTACAGGACACAGACTTAAAGACCATTTGGAAGATGATTTCACTGGATGTTTTTAGTTGCCTCAGCTGCACTAGGGCATCTCAGATAGGTCTAGATGCCTCTTTTGGCACTTTGCTATCAGATGACAAGAGTCCTGGCCTTTCTTTCTGATTCCTTCAGTGTAATTGAAACAAAAGAAGAAAATCAATCCTCAGCTTATTAGATCATTGGAAGCAAGTGGAGATTATTTAATTCAACAGTAAACTACATTCTTCATGCTTTTGTTGATCTCAGTGTAGGCAAAGTAATATAGGTCAGCCAAGCACACTTTCCTCACGTGGATGCAAGCCAAATTAGAATTAGAGTGATGACTTCCCAGGCGTCTGATGTTCATTCAGGTAAATAGGATCTGTGTATGTGAATAGACTATCTACTTTTGGACTTTCCAGCCTACATAACCCACAGACCAATTGGGTGGAGTTATGTTGGCCTTCAGCATGCATCCAGAACAAAAACTGAATCGATTTCCCTGGGATCATAGCAAAATAACTGATGTTTTTGGCCACAACACCTCCCCATGTTGCATAAGCATCACTGTAGGATGGAGTCCGCATTGATCTGGAGGATTTAGATAGGTTTCTACCCGGAATCTGGAGAACAAAGTTCAGAGCACTTCTTGGAAATGTTTTTTTCCACTCACAGTTCGCAAATGAATTTGTGATGGTAAAAGGACAGGCGAGACAGTTTTGGCAATGCAAATCATTATAGGTTATTTGTGAACTTCTTTGGACTTAGTTCTTTCACTAAATATCATTAAGTTCAAAATATTGTGCCATTTGGAATTAAAACTACAATTAAAACAACAACAACAACCCCCCCACACACAAAACTTAAAGCCCCACAACTAAAGTAAATGACAACACCAAAAACCTATAAAAAATCACTTTAATTTTCCAAAATTTAAGAGTTCTTCCAGGCTCAGCAAATTCTTTCTATGTCCTGTAACTAATTAACTAAATGAATATCACTGTTAGATCTATAGATTGGCTTCTTTCTGCAGTCTTATGGATGCATATTCTGCCTTGCTCGTCTTCTGCTTCCTCCAGAAAACTCTTCAGTGTGAGTGTATGGTGTATGAAGTACTGTCTAGTTGTAGTATTGCTTACCTACACCCAATCTAAGCATCCAAAAAATACAACAGATGACAACTTTCTAGCTTTCCTTTGGAAAGGAGGAGCTCCGTACGCACTGTCTGTGATGCAGCCTAATAAATTACAGCTTGGGAAATAATCAAGACTCATTTCTTAAGCTCATCCTGTCCCTTCAAAATATCAAGAGTCAATGGATGACGTCAAGTCTGCGTGCTAGCTTTCAGCTTGGCTCGCTGAGCTGCTGTGGCCAGTCATACCTTGGCTCCTCCAGGAGCTTTCACACCTTTATGCACTTGACCTTTTCTTTGTAAGACTTAGCCTCAACATTTTTATTTTGTTTCATTTTTTACACTCTGCTCATTGTATGAAAGTAAGCCCTAACGCCAAGAAGCTGCCACAGAAAGATTTGGGTAGAATACAGTTTGTATAAAAAAAGATACTTCTTACAAGCTCTGAGCATTCTTGGGATCTTTGGAAGTTCCCTCTGTGTTGGGAAGCAGATGTTGCAGAACATCTGCTGCACACAAATGCTACAGGACTGTCAACAACTCTGCTGCTATTATCCTACAAAAGCAGAGTAAGATCACAGATAAACAAGAAAAGGATTGCATAAAAAGCAATTGTTCATCTGAAACGTTCCAGCGTGGTTCAGCAACTGTGCAGGAGATCATGATTTCTCTGCACCCACCTCAATGATGGATGGTTATTTGCTATGAGAGATCTGAGATAATTGGCTCAGAAGCAAGCCACATCCTTGCCCTGCATCCTGCTGGCACTGCAGTTCATCATGCCTTGGCTCTTGTAGCCCATCTGGCTGGTTGCTCCCTTCAGACATTTGACTAAGCTGAATGGTCTTGCTAGGACCAGTCAAGAAGGAAGTAACATCCTGAAATTGCACGTCAGCCAAATGAGAATTTTTGGTTGTCTTATTTTTTTTTCCTTTTTTCTTTTCTAAAATTGAAAGCAATGATTTATCTAGAAATTTCAATTGTTTTCATTCACGTTCATTTCCTGGATGATCTTCGCTTAAAAGAAAAAGAAAAGAAGAGCAAAAAAAAAAAAAGTAATAGCAATAATAACCTCTCTTCCTCCCCAAGCCACACACACTAGCACACAAAACTGGCAGGCTGCATTTTGCTTTGGGTTTGCCTTTTTTGAAAGTCAAGCCAAAGCTTGGAATGCAGTTCTACATTTTTACTAGCTATATTAACACCAAGAAATAACAGCTGAAATAAGGACCCCACTGAGAGATGCTTTGAACATAAAGCAGAACACGCTTTGTGTGGCACTGACACTGTCACTAAGGGTTACGATCTTTTGTTCAACATGGAAACACTGCATAAGTGGATCCTGTGATCTGTACTGTAGCTGCTTGCTGTGGGTAACATCCCATCTTGCTTTCAATCTGTCAAATGCTCCCATTGCTGCAGTGACTTTTTGTAACTTCTGACAGAAGTAGGGCTTCACAGATGACAAAATGCTCATAAACTGTGCATCTGGGACCATCAGCTTCAGCTATGAATAGAGACTACCAATGGACTGGTTAAAAAAATAAAGGCACTTTGATTGGGAATGATGGGGAAAAGGGTGTTGCAGTTTGAAAGCTTTCTTCCTGAGCTGAACAGAACAGCCAAGAACCAGTTGCACTTGATCCTTTGCTCATCAGCCTTGTCTCACATACTTGGTGGCCAGAATTAGTCTTCAACTGACTTCCTTCTGAAAGCTCCTGAGTGCCATCAAAGTGAAAATGACAGCATTAAAAACACTGAAGAATTCACTGAAGTTTTTCTCCACAATTATTCTTGCAATTGTCATATTTTGTAGTGGAAAGACACAGCTTTGTAACAGCCTCCAGGAAGAGAAAATTCACGTGAAATGAATTCAAGGCCTGCAGGCTTCAACCCTAGTTGAATGTTTATAACATTTTCAAGGATTCATCTCATGGCTAAAGACACATCAGGAGAAGTTTATTTGTTCACAAAGCAGTTTTAAGTGATTGTAATTATACCAAAATGTTGCATTTTACAATTATTGATGCTTTTTTAAGCTCAAGTAAAGGTCTGATCCAAACTCTGTGGCCAAAGGAAAAGCTCTTGATTGATCTCACTGAGCTCTCAGGCCTGTTTGGGTCAAATTCTTGGTTCCTACAAAATCAGTGATTTCACGGCAGTTAGGACAGGAGTCTGACTTCCCTGATTTCTGCGGAGCAATGCAACATTGCAAGGGTTGAAAATCTTACCTGATATCTTCTCTAGCAAATCTCTTAATGAACGTAACACTTCTAGGCATAAAATGATAGAGGTTTCCAAGTTTGACCGATGAATTGTAGGCATGGCCATCTAGTCAAGCTGGGATGCAGGGAATAATTCTTCACTTCTCCAACAGCACAGAAGCAAAAGGAGAAAAGGGTTGAGACAACATCTGTGGCTTGTAAATGTGTCTCACTTAGTAAGCAACAAGGACGTTCCTGTTTTCCCTCTGAAGATCTGCAACTCCTGTTTGCCCACGTACTGGTGACATTGCTGCAGCCACTGCCATGTCTTCTGACAGACTGGAGGGAATTTGTTCAAGTCTTTGTAATGAAAATGTCTTCACATGTGCTGATCGCTGAGAACATCTTCTATGGTTTGTGGCAATTTAGTCGAGAAGTGATTAATTTATAAAGTGTGTGTCTAAAATGAGCCACGTGAAATCCACCTACATTTCTTTCTTTTTATTTTTAATGTTGCAAACACCAGTCGTCGTCTTTGAAGAGAAATGGGAACTGAAATCAGGGTCAAAGGATGCTGAATAACATCTTTTGTGCTGAGCAGAGAAATGAAAGGGAATATATTTTCTTTCTTTATGTTTTAGTATCAATTAACTTAGCTGCTTTCCATGTCTGCTTTCCCTTTTCAGGCTACTCTAACCTTTCTTCTATCCTTAATATAAGGGCTATATTTCTGTCTCCTAATGAATAGCTGCAGCAACAGCAGATGGCCTGATGATGTGGTTTGGGCTTGGTGCTTGAGGATCTACTGTGTGCTATGGAAACAGCTGAATTTTGAGCCATTTGGACACCATGGTCTGAGGGAACCAGTGAACCATATAAAAGCACAGCATCCCCTAATTAGCAGTTAAAATAGTGGGAATAGAGAACACTGCTGAAGTAGCAACTGCAGATAAAGATATGCTTTCAGGAAATACCCCACTGGAGGGTACATTCTTGGCAATTTTTTTTGCCACCACCACGGCTCAGGAAGGCTGGATTGGATGAAATAGTTTGCCCTAGGGAAGCCTGAGCAGCTCTTGCTGTGGCACACTTTCAGTTGTGTTGACGTGGCACGTAATGCAGAAATAATTGCATGTATCCTGATGTCCAGAAATAGTCTCTGGTGGGGTTGTCACATGGCAAAGCAGCCTGTAGCTTCTAGGACATCAGTCCAGATGTGAAGAAGCTGTGTTGGTTCCAGCAGCTAACTTTACAAATAAATGTAGCAAAAATGGTCTTGGGAGGACAAGGTTTTTGTTGGCTCTGCTAAACCTAAAGGCATCCCTGTAGGCAGGTCAGGCTTAGCCTGGCAACCCTGGGTCTGACCCAAAGCCTATGAAGTCAAAGAGAATCTATCCAGTGATTCATAGCAAGGCTTGGATCTGTTGCACTGGGGACAGAACAACAAAACATTGTTTTCCTCCAGTTCTCCCGTGTAAAACAATTTTGGAGCTCTTGCATCTTTCATTTTTCTCTTTCCAGCCCCTCTCACTCTCTTGCCCTCTAATATTATTTCTCTCTCTCTTTGGCAGCAGACTGCTCTGGAAAAGTCAGAGGAGAAACATGATCAGGCTGTTTTCTTCGCTCGCACGCCGCCCTCAGCATTGTCTCGGGTAACCGGGCTGCTGTTTGTTAACCATCATTACCTATTTCAAGTGGAATTGTTATCTGGAGCTCCAGGTTCATCAGGCAAACTGGTTCAGTGCAGCAAAAATACTGCTTTTTATTTGTTTATTCTGGTTTTTATTGCTCTTTTACAATGTCCAGGCCCAAGTCACTGCAGGTGTTCCACCAAAGTCCGTCATTAGAGGCCAGTTGCATATTATCACCTCTTGAGATGAGGAACTTGTGGTTCCGAGCAATGCCACTGACTCCTTGTCCTTCCCGTGCTTTCCTCTGCATCTGATACACAGAGCTGCATCTGGAACTATTTCCTGGGGTTCAGATATTTTCTCATTGTGCTGTGCTATAGCTCAAATCTGGTAATAGCTCTTGTGCTTCCTTTCTGAATGCTACTGAACCTTACCTGTGTTTTGCCCATGTATTACCATGGTTTCTGCCTGGATGAAGAACAGAGAATCTGCCAGGAGGTCTAACGCAAGAATCCCTCCTGTAGATGAGTGACTCCACTGTCTTTAGCATCCCTGCAACAAACCCTCCACCAGTATTTCCTGCTCCTTACCTACTTATAGGAAAGATGAGGCAAGAAATACAAAAAGTACGGGCTCAACTAAGTTACCTATACAAAGGAATCTTGTGTTATTGGAGATGCCTTAGACACAACTTCAACATAGTATGGCAGATATGACACAAGTCTTGCAAGAGATCTGCCTCCTCCCAGAGAGTACCAGGCACGCACATAAAGTATCTAAAGGTATTGAATGACCTGTGTGTAGGCAGCTGAGTTATCTCAAGGCTGCACATAGATCCTGTGCTAGTGCAGGAAACTGCACCTCAATATTATAAGTTACAGCCCTTTGTTATCATTTTTACATGGTTACATTTCATGCAGCCAAATCAGAGTTGTCCTTGAGAACAACCAGAATGTCCTTTATCCAAATCTAGATATCCTATTTTGTTTATGATACCAAATTCAAGTGACTTGACACATGATAACTGGTTACCTTCATTTATAGCCATGTTTTGGGCTCTACGAAGGATTAATTTCATTCTGTCAGGATGTTTTTGCTTTAAGAATGAAGCCGCACTCTAAAATGACCTATCTGTCTTTTTCCACTTAAAAAGAAATGAACACTAGTTCTAGTGGAGATGCCTGTTTTTGGAACAGGAGTCCCAGGAAACATCTCAGGAGCCCTCAAATTTGTACAGCTTTCCTATTACAGGTTACATAACACAGACCTACAGTGAAGTAGTCCCATATCTGAGTGTATGTTAAGCCTTCTAGGGCTGCCTAAAACATTTACCTCCATCCCCAGGCCGTGTGAAATTATGGAGGCAGCCCAGTGGCCTGACTCATTTCCTTCTTTAAATTGGATCGTCAGGAAACAATCCTGGAAGTATCTCCATGGAATTTACAGTCCTTCATGCATCCAGCCTCTAGTCCTCCTGCTGAGCCATGCTTGAGCCGAATAAAACATGTCCTCTGGCTCTTTTTTTCTCTTGATTGCTTACAGAACAGCTTTTAGCAGCTGCAGTCAGTCACCCCTGACCTCTGCTTCACTTGCTACATGAGGTTCTAGGTCTGAACAGTGTAGAAACTAATTAATTCAATGCATGATTCCTTTGGTTTGATAAATGACATGGCTGAGCAACTGCAATGACATAGCAAGGTCTTTGTATTGTACCACCCTGTAATAGATGGGCCAATCGTGTGGTTGTTTTTGGGACATCCAAGCTCGTAGACATCCTGGAAACTTCAAAGGTTTTGGTCTGTAGAGTATGATGGATGGAGAATTAACAGAGACTGTAGGACCATGATTCACATTCCCATCTTGTCATCTGTTTTTTGCTGATCTGTAGCTGTATGATGCCTCTCCACTGAGTGCTGTGCCTAAGCCAGAAGAATAGCTTTTTTAGAGGCCTCCTCGCTACCCATGCTCGGCCACAAGGCACAAGAAACTCTTCATGAGGCTGAGTCCTATTCAGCAATCCCTATGAATAGCTTGGAAGGGGCTCTTTTCATAGCATACTTGTGCTCAGTCCCAGGAGGTATTCAAGAAACATATAGATGTGGCACCAATGGACATGGATAATGGGAATGATGGTGATGGGCTGTCTGTTGGAGTAGATGATCTTAGTGGTCTTTTCCAACCTTTATGATTCTATGATACACATGATGTATGAAGGATCTCTAGGATAGGCTGGACTATTTTTGTAAGATCTATTTTCCTCAGCTCTGCTGTATATTTACATAGATTTGTTGTATTCTATTCATTTGTCCTCTCCTACTTTTCCTTATGTGCCCCCTATACTTTCCAGGACAGGTCAGTACCATTGCTCTTCCCTCTGATGAATGAATAATGCACAAAAATTGCAATCATTTAAATATACAGGCAGAGATGGAGAAAAAAGGAAGGGAAAACAAAACAAAACAAGTTTATGCTCGAAGCAAGTCACAAAGTTCTGATTCTGATTCATTTCAGACTCTTCTTTTTGTAAGGTCTCTGTGCATGATCTGCTATAAGAAACTCTGCACTAAAGGAGCTTCCAGAAGTGAGCAGGTTTGCTTTCTTTGTTCTTATTCTGAAAAAGCTGTTGGCAGTTCCTTCTATGAGCTGAGCTTGCAAGCTCAGGCCGATCCTGTCAGAATACGTTTTTCATGCTTCTTGAAAGACTGGATTTAGGCAATTCACTGCATCATATTCAAGTGCACCCAGTGTGTGACTGAAACTCCTTGGAATGAAGAAAATCCAATCTAGTGGTGAGGCTTCTGAAAATACATACCTAATTCCCTGTGCCATCATACACCTCTTCAGGGGCTTAGAACAATTAATGGAATTAGATTTGTCCTGGTGGCTTTAGATGCCTAAGTACAAGCTATTAACTTCATACCCAAAGTAGGACTGGCCTTTCTACATGAGGAGTTGCCACCTTAACACAGATGTCCTTTTCACCGGAGTCCTGCTGGAAAGAATGACATTGACACCTGTTTCTAAAGGCATGGATAGGTAGCCAACCCCTGGAGGTTATAGGCATGAATCTCACTGGCACATCATTGCTCAACTCAAGGTAAGAGTTCAGAAAAATCCTCTTTTGAGTTCCCAACTGGTCATCATTTGTGACCATGTGCAGGGCCTTGTGAGTCATTAACAGTCACTGGGGAAGGAAGCTCTCCCTGTTTACCCTAAACAGGAGATCTGTGGTTCCCAGCTTGAGTTCTTATCTTTTAGAAGATGCAATTGGCATGTGTGTTTCCTTGTGAATCTGGGGCTAAAATCACTGTGATGCTGCTGAGGTCCATAATCAGGGCAGCCAAACTGGGGAAACCCTGAAATTCCTTAACACCAAAATTTAATTTCTCTATCTATTCTCCCATGTATTGCACGTATGGGCTTGAATCAGATTGGAAGATAAGTCTCAAAACTTATGTAAGTGCATGAAACAAGTTGGGAAAAAGTAGTCCTACCTTTTGTATTCAATAAAGCATTCAGTCAGAGTATAGGAAAACCCCGGGCCAAATCCTTCACTGATTAGGAGAGATAAAACAATGATTTAAACACTTTTACTGCCATCTGAGTGCTGTATCTGGTGCACAGCAAGGGTGCCTGCAACCACACTCCCCTTCTTTGGTGTGGATACTGCCTATGGACATGAAGATGTCTATAGGCATAGAACTGTCCCTGGAGGTGTTCAAGAACAATGGAGATGTGGCACTTGGGGACATGGTTTAGTGGGCATGGTGAAGGATGGGTTGATGGTTGGACTTGAAGACATCAGTGGTCTTATCCAACCTTAATGATTCTGTGTTTTGTAAAGCAGAGCCAAGAAGCCAAGCCGAATGGGCTAACCAGCAGCTTACAGAGTCCTTTCTTTGACCTCTTGACTCATGAATATTTATTATTTGATGGATTTTTCTCAGAACAGCTACCTGAGAAGACAAATGCATGCACACAGGTAGCTTTTGGTGGCCGTCAACAGTCTGATTGGTGTGCCTGATCAGACATACACATTAACTCTGCTGGGGACCTGCCCTGGGCTGGTGGCATTTCCCCTTTAGGAGAGCACCACAGCAATATCAGTGCTTTCAGTTCAGTTCTTTTCTGTTCATGTTTGTGTTGATTACACCAGGCTGAAGTTTGAATCAGGATGCCAGCTATATCATAGCTGATCTGTTTTAGTGCAAAATCAATTCTACCTATTCCCTCAGTAGATCCTATGATGGTTCTGATTTAGAAACAGAATTTAGCTTGCAAAAATTCTGATATACTTGAAAAGTACATGGAACAGAGTGATCTCTAAAAAAGGATCAATGCAGGTGAACAATGGCTGGAAGAAGTCTGGGATAATCAAGCACCAGGCCTGATCCCCTCTGAGGTTCAGCAGCTGGATTTCTACATTTGTTATAAGAAACAGTGCTATTCCCCTACAGTCACAACAACAGCAGGACAACCATATGAGACTGATTATGTTACAATGAGCCCTGCAATGAAAGACATTTCACTTCATCTGTGGATCCAGAGCAGACTTTCTGGATGGAATGAGAAAGCTATCATGGTCTGGAAACCAAGACAATGAACTGGGACTCAGGGGACTAGAATGGATATCTGGCTCGTAAGAGTTTTAAGACCAGAAGGGACAATTAAATCTTATTATCTGATATGGAAATCATGGCTTAAAAATTTAAACAGTCACCCTTCTCCTGAATCCAGTAACAGGTGTTTGCCTTGGGAACTTTTGTCATAAAGTCATTCAGTCCAAAAACAGGGGAGCCTCATAGATTGTTCCAGTGGTAAATCACCATCACTTCTTAATTCTCAGCTGAATTAATTTAGCTTCATATTCCAAAGCTTGGATTTATTAGATACTTTTCTGCTAGGTAGAATATGCTAGAATATCTGAAACAGCTGCATAGCTCTGGCATATATGACACAGGACCTACAAACCGCAGGTCTTCTGGGCAGCAGCTGCGATCCAAGCAGGGTACCCTGGGTCCTTTCAGATGGCACCAGGCACCTCTGTTTAAGTAACAGACCCCCCTCTCTTAACTCACATTGCAGACATGGACATTGTGGCTGCTTCTTTTTTTTTTTTTTTTTTTAATAATTTATTTCAAATATGAGAATCTGGAGCTAAATGCAACCTGAGGTGTCAGTGTGAAAAGCTTAGCATTGACTCTGTGCCCTTACTTGATCTCTGGCCTTGTTTCTTGTGTACTTCTAGAAGGGATGCCAAGCCGTAAGCAAATGTTCTAAAATAATATCCCTACCTATCAAAAACAGCACTTCTGAGATGTCATTTTAAATAGTAAGGGATTCTTGAAATGAAAAAGTTCATGTCTTCCCGAATAAAATCAACAACTAGAACAACTCTCTCACCAGAGACCCATGAGTGAAGCTTTCTTTCACTTTGGATTTTAGTCTGTAAATTTATGTTTGTACTTCGCTACAACAGAACATTAGAAGAATATTACATTTGTTCTGGCCCAGTGCTGAAGCATGATGTCACTTTAATAAAATCATGGTTTGCTGATGTCCTGGAATCTCTAAGATTGTTTATAGTTCCCAGATGATATTCCCTGCAAAGGTGTTTTCTGTTTCATTTTGGTTTGGTTTTTTTTCAGGTTGGACTTTTCGTATTCTAGAGGCATACTTTTTAAAATGAAAATGGTATTATATTCTCAAACTCAGAAGAAACCCTTTGTTTAGCAAATACCCTTTGATCAGGACCTTGCATAACACTGAACATGTTGAGTGGATCCATAGAAAACCACACAAATCTGAGACTAAATATATCGACGCTGGAATAAATAACACTTGATTGTTTGGGCTCATTAGCAGGCAGAAGAGTAACCCAATGGGAAATTCATATTTTCAAGCATTGTTTTCCTCATCAGGTGCTACATTCTGGATATGTAAAAGCCCTTGGAGTATATAGTAGAAGCTTAAAAGAAAAAAAGTTAGAAAAATATTTTTTCTTAGTTATGATATTACAAATGCTAAGTCCATCTGTTGGAAATAACTATCCTGCCTCAGAGAACAGCTGGATAAAATGATTTTACAAGGTCCATTCCTACTCCAAACTTCTGTGATTATTTTATTCCTGTCCTCCTGAGATGTCATTTAGAGTCTGTTACTAGAGAATGACTTAACCTACTATTTGTGGGCTGCGTAAGTTGTATCTTGACTAACATCATAATATCTCAGTTCTTGAACTTCTTTTTATGTGTCAGAAAGTTATGTGCACTGTTGCCTTGACAGTCTAATCCTAGATCTCTTACTACTTACAGCTGTCTCTTCTACGCTTCCTTTTACTCTCAACTCAATACAGGCCAAGTGGTTATCATTTAAAGCTAGAATAAGATTTTTTTTTTCTTAACCCTTCTTCAAAAGTACATTCCCACTCTTTAGGCTGCAATCTGCTATTTTGGCTTGCTTAGTTTACAAGTTTAGCCAGGAAAAGTCAAAATTCTCCTATGATATTCCAGTTTTTCTCTAACAGATTGGACAAAGCTCTGAGCACCTGATGGAGCTGTAGGTGTCCCTGTTCGTTGCAGGGGAGTTGGACCAGATGGCCTTCAGAGGTCCCTTCCAACTCTAAGGATTCTATGACTCTATGAATCTCAGAAAGGTGTGTAATAATTGACTTAGGATTCAGTGTTTAATGGCTAGCAGCAGACTTCAGAGGAGGTAGTACCTGTTTTATTTTTTATGGCCACTTTCCCCTAGAACAGATTTTTGATCCTTCAAGCATGTTGTGAGTCAGAGCTCTGAAATACTTTGCTCAGGAGCTGATGGATGGTTTCGGCCCAAATGTCCACAGCACAAAAATGCTTAAATGAAGGTTTAGCAGGTGTTTTCTCCTCTGTCACCTGGAATTGGGAAGAAGTTAATCATCCAAATAAGTGAAACCAAGAGAGAATTTCATTGGCTAAAGACTAGACTAGTGCACAGTCCGTGATGGTTTTGGGAGGAGGGGGCACTACAAAGTCTTATATTTTGTGAATAAATGCTGTTCATAGAAACCTATGTCAGAGCTGGCAAGTGGTCTGCTTCTGCAAATCTTATCAAGCTTTGGTTATTATAGAGATATTTTTATGACACACTGTATACCAGAACCTCATTTTTGTAGTCTTCTAGGTCTAGCCTGTGGTTATACTTTTGATTATACTTTCTTCTGTCTGAGAATACTGTCTTTCAGTTCAGAAAGCTTTCCTCCTAGTCTACATGTTTTTGTTCTTGTTTGTTTGTTTGTTTGGGTTGGTTTGTTTTTAAGTGTGTTTACTGTGTGTGTGTTTGTGTGCATGTTCGCATTTCTTTATTTTTTAATTTTGTCTGTATGTTTTGTTTCTTTTTCTGTAGTACACACACAGGGAGCAGTTACATCCTGCTTCAGCTTTCCTCTGCTGAACTAAACAAACTGATCCTCTTTCATTCTTCTATGGAAGATTTCCCTTGCTAAAAGTGAGGGTAGCAGAAAGAGCTCAACTGTTCCTAATCTCTTTCAGGTGGCCTTTGAGAAAATGGGGAATCCATCATATAGGTGCAAATATATTTGTGTACAAACATTTCCATATCCATGTATACGTTCCAGAGACCCTACAGCTTGTAGAAGGCCATGACCATTGCAAAGTGTGTGGTACAGATATGAATACCCAGTACAACCTGATCTTTCCCATTTGCCTGCTGGAGGCCAAAGGGCTGATGTTGTGCCAGGATGCACATTTCTTTTCAACTGAGCTGTCTAGAAACATGAACAACCCTGGGAGGTAAAGCCAGTTCTCAAGACATCTACATGGGACTTTCTAGTACAAAAGGATCTTGGCAGCTGTAGCATAGCCATTACTTATTACTTGCAGGCATTGTCCATACGCGACACTTTTAATGGCAATCCTTGCTCTCATGAACCCACACATCAAAGTCAGCGGATGTCATGAGAAAACTCATTGATAATAGTAAGAATCTGTAAACAAATTTCAAAGTAAAAGCCAGGCTTTCTGCAAACCTTCTTATGCTTTTAGATAGCAGGTTCCTATTCTACTGAGCTACAGAGCTTTCAACAAGGTTAAAATAGGTTTTAGTTGCCAAAGTTTACATGTATGCTCCAAACTCCATCCCTCACCTTGATCTCTGCTCAATTCTGCCATTTGTAGTCTGAATGTTTTCTCAGACCTTGACATCTTCCTTGGCTGGGATAGCTGAAAGTCTATCTCCCACCTACATGCCATCAACAAAAGCTGGGAAGATGTTCCTGTGTTCCTGAGGACCTTGTGAAGTAAGTAGACCTGGAGCAAGTTCAAGATAACTCAGCAGCAATAACTCCAGCACAAAATTGATAACTACCTTAACTCATAGGATAATAGAGAGGTTTTCAAGGATGGCCTAGACATCTGAACTGTCTCTAAGGAATTGCAGTTCTTAACAGACTTAGATTCTCCATTTAAATTACACTTTTGTCATGAAAAATTCTAGGAGGTATTTCAATTTGAATGACTACAAACTTCGGGCGGTCCTTTGAGTACTCATCCAAAAACTGAGTCTATGGGGTATAAGCACATCCTTCAGGTGAAGATATTCAAGACTCTTAATTTTTCCGGAATTTAACTTTCCAAGCTATGAACTCTTCTGCATAGCAGTGCAGTCTTCTCTACACGCTGAAACTGGAAAGGAGTGCAGGAAAGAAGGTAGAGTTCATGAAGCATGAAGGGTAATGAGTATGAGGAAGCAGGATATTAATCTAGTTGGTCAAACACTCATCATAGTAACATGTCTCCTGCTGAAAGCACTGACATATGATGAGTTGATCCTACCATTCTGGCTGTGCAGAGCATTCCTAAAACTACAAGTTTTAGGTGGCATCTCTTAAGAGAGATCCCTGGCTCAATGCTTAAGACACAAAAAATGAGAGGATTTTAGGTAAGGCTTCTGTATTAATTTTCTTTATCCTTCTCTTTGGTGCGTGGTTGGTCATTCAAGCAACTCAACTTCAAGTATATCTATAAACTCAGACAGTAAAACATCTCACATATCTCTAGGCATTATATCAACACAACAGTGAAGGGATAATTCCCACTTCCAAATGGCTAAAGTCACTTATACCCTCACTGCATGGAAAGACATGTCTTTAGTGCCAGTCAACTTCCTTCTGCCTAAGGTTGGCAGCCTGGAAAGTCAACTCCAGGCCAGAATCAGGGGGTGAGTCAACAGATAGGCAACATGCATGGCCAGGGAACACGGAATTTAATACAAGTTTTGTCCATGATATAATATGCTTCATCACTTCCAAAAAAAAAAGTATCTGGGAGAAACTTCACAAAAAAGACACAACTTTTCCATTGTTATTTAAAGAGTCAAGCACATCTTGTTTGCCCTTGTCTTGTGAAATCAGCAGAGGGAGAGCCAATCTTGTACAGATGTGTGACTGTTTGGAACGCTCACGTACTGCACTGAGAACTGCATCTTGCACTGGTCTCCTGGGTCAGGAGAAGGCCAGATTGGCGGGTGGAGTCAGAGAATTTCATGCCTTGGTTCTATAACTGGTTATTAACTAAAGCTTGTCCTCAGATGTATCTCTGGAGCCACCCAAAATTTGATCTCTGATTTTACACAAACATCAAATTCTGAGTGTACTGAATGTGGAGTCAGGATATGTGGTCGTTTTTCCATTCCTCCTTCTGAGCAATGACTTCTTATCCTTTTATTTCAAAGCCCCCTTTATAAAGACAGGATAATGGGAATGAACTCCCTTGTAAAGTGGTTTGAATTCTACTGATGAAAAGACAGGTATTAATATCACTACAGCATAAAGGAGTTTTCAAAAAAAGGTCCACAGATTTATGTCTACTTAGGCTTCATTAGCTTTAATTCTAGACTAGCCAACACATACTTTGGTTTCTCTAATACTATAATTTAGACTTCTCTTGTCCTTTTAAACCAATGAGCTATTTTCAAACCTGTACCATAAACCCATACCTGGAAAGCTTCCATGCCAGCATCTTTTTCAGAAGAATCATTGTCACTTCATCAGCTGCTATTGATCTCAAGCTGGTGACGTATTTGTTTTTCTCCTTCCTGAGGATATTATTTATACCATCCAGTTCATTAAATAAATTGAATAGCCAGTACTGGGAGACCATTACCCTGTCAGTTCTGAGAATGTGCTCTGTGTTCCTTCTCTGTCCCAGAAACCACCGACCAGAGGGCAGAAACCCAGAACATGTGTATTAAATCATTTTCCTACTTCACATAATCCCAATAAGCATTGTTCTTCTTTGTCCAGCATAGTTCATTCTGCCAAGGCATAACAGACGACTTAGATTAATGATTATTAATGTTAGTAATAATTATTTTTGTTGTTATTCTCTTGGATAAGTGTCACTGAATGATTTGTTAAGGCAACTCTATACTGGGGGCATCGGGACATCCTCTTGCTACAGAGAGGACTGTAATCCATCTGTAGCTGACCTTTGCAAATCCACATCTCCATTTCTGGGGTCCAAACACCTTCTTTTGGCAAATTAGAAGGGTTCAGAAAACTGCATCATAATTAAGGAGATCTTGGATGCTAGGACTAACTGAAAGAGCAGTGTACCTCAGTATCTCAGTCTGACTTTGAAGATACAAAGTACTCATTGGAGGATGGATATCAAGAAGTTGGCCATTCAACTGACCCAGTCTTGTAGGTGCACACGAACACACACTATTTGGTTATAAGTGTTATTTGCAAGCAGAACTGGTCCCCAGATTGTAATATCCTTGCCATGTTCCCATCCAGAATACTTAATAGTAGTACTTCAGATGTTACCATGTTCGCAGTCAATTACAAGTCCTATATGACACGCACTGTGAAGCTTTTTTAGACAGAAAAGAAATGATGCATGTAATGAACCAGATTCTGGCTAAAGGACTCTGAAGCCACTGATTGTTTTTCTTCTTATCCACTTGCTTTATGATTTTTTTTTTTAAGCAAAGCAGATACTGTCTGGAATAGGCTGTAATGGGCCCTAGCGCTTCAAACCACAAGAATTAATGTGGCAAGTTGAAGTTCTGCTTTTAATTTTTCTTTGTGTAAGGATGATGGACTGTTTTTCTGCTTGCCAAAGTCCATTTTGCTTCCAGGAGGCCATGTACCACCTACTAATGAAACATACTCAGGTGTTGAAACCACAGGTCCAATTGCTGTAGCAGCTGCTGACATGGAAATGGGTCTGGCCCCCAAGTGAAATGCTGCACTGTGTGGGCAGGAAGTCTCCATTATAAAAATGGAGTATGACTAATTTACAAAAAGGATGGGTGCTGCAGTGCCTATCAGCACAGGGTCTAGCCTGAGCAGCAGCTCTTCTTGACTGTCACACATGCTTATACAGCAACTGCATATAGATGAGCTTGATGCAACTTCAGTATACAATGCTTCAGCTTGGAAGCAGGTTGGAAAATGAGAAATACATCACTCAGGATTAATGTCCAGGCTCAGAAACCCAAATACATATGTCTACATATAGATATCATCACATGAGAATGGTGCCTAAGCACATCTCTTCCACTGATTAAATAAACTGAATTTTATCTCTAAAATTTAGAGGAGAGAGAAAAAAACAAAACAAAACAAAACAAAACAAAAAAAAAAAACAGTGGAAAATGATTATCTTATGATCCCTGGACATGTCAACCAATAAGAAATTATTAGGAAATTCCTAGATAATAAAATGTCTACCTATTCTTTGCAGTAATTCAAATGCAAAATGAGGAGTGGGCTGGAAAAGCTGTTCTCTTTCTTATGGTTTTCTTTACCCTCTTACTTCCCAGTCCTTCCAGGGTGTGTTACTGAAATTCACCTTGACTCAGATCAGAAAGCACGCTGCTTCATTCCCAGGAGACTTGCATGAATGCCATCCATTTCCCCACAGGAAGGTTCCTTGACCTTTATAGTGATAGGAACAATGATGACCTTGCTTCTGTGGTTGAAGCCAAGCGCTATGCGGCACAGACCAGCTCATTCCTAACAAGCAAGGAAGGACAAGTTGTGTTTACTCTTCTCCTCATTTCAGCCACTCATAACACATGTTGGGGCAGGGTGTGTGCATGGCTCTTCCCCTGTGTAATTAATCAGTGCTGGTGTTCAATTGAAACTGATGAGAAATGTGCAGTCAGAGCCCCCTGATGGTGCTAGAAACAATGACCCCTTCAGTGTTTGTTCAGTGGAGCATGTGGATATCCATCGCATTCATGCCACCCCCAAAAAAGCAGTGTGAGACGTGACAACCTGCCCAGGAGCCTGGCAGCAAAGTGAATTCTGATGAAGGTACTTTCTTTCCACATCAGGATTCAGCTCCACAGCCAGATTGTTGAGTTCTGTTTTGAAAACACTCGTGATTCCCGGATTAAATGACGGCATTGGACCCAGTGACCCCTGTGTTAAACCATCGGAAAGGTTGAAACTGGAAATTAGGTTTCCAGCTGCCAGCAGTGTGAAGTGGTAGGGGTTTACAGTGGCAAGCTGTCCACAGTTTTAGAAAAGGAGTGTGAAAAGTCTGTGGAAGGCACTGAATGAATGCTATTTATTTGATATCTGTGGTAGGAGTTCTTAAGCATCTGTTTTGGTGTAGACTTTGAAGAGTGATCACATTGCTTTTTGTTAACCTTGTTTATTTGTCACATAGACTGTCGTATTAATTTTATTGTCTCAGGATCCCACTTGTTCTCTTTAGGAGTCAGAAAGGGACTCACCTCCTCTTCACAGGCTCTTGAATGGAAAGGAGAAAACTTTCAGTTTTAACTCCCCTGAAGCATTCAAGAACTGCTACAGATAACCTTGGGATGCACTTAGTAGTGTGAACATCTTGCAGTCACCTGAGGAATGGAATTTGCTTACACGTTCCTCATCATGCCAATAAGCAGTCTGAAGTCAAGAAGGCATTTTCTCCCCAGTTCAGATTGGCAGTAAGAGTCTTTTTTTTTTCCTATTAGTTTTTTTTGCATTCATTTGCCTTCATCTTGCCTTCCTCTGAGATGTAGTCAAGCACCTTTCGATCATGTTATACGTTCCAGAGACCCTACACCTTGTAGAAGGCCATGACCAGGGCTTGCAACTCTCCAGCTCTCTTTGTACATCAAAGAGAAATTAATTATAGGCCTACCATTAAAAAGAAACACAAGCAACAACAAGAAAAAAAAAAACCCAAAACCTACAATAGCAGACAAGTGTGTAAGCTGATAAACTGTGATCTACTTTTAACATCAACTTGAATTTGCTGCAGCTCCCTGCAAACACTTGCAAATGCCTTTTAGGGGCCCATCTCCCTGCAGATCAAGGGAGACCAAGAGGGAGATCCAGCTGCATTTTGGATGTTGGTCTGCAAATCATTAATGCACCTGTTGTCTGAGCTGTGAGGCTAAGAACATTTTTCAATCTCTATTGTATTTCTAGGAAATGATTAGACTGCCATGCCTTTTACAGCCTCTAGTACTTAATGGAACAAGGAAATTAGTTTAAGGCAATTAGGCAATGTCCAGAGCCTAATCACTCTAAAATTGCCCATACATGTTTATAGAAAGGCAGAGCCTCTTCTTTGCCAAGTTATTTCTTATCACAATGGATGAATATCCTAGAGTAGAATAATACTTTTACTTCCCTATCAAATATTTGCAAACTGCCTGTTATCGTTCATCTAAGAGAGGCTCCTAAACTCTCTGCTCTTCAAAGAGGAAAGCTGATGTTTTCCAGGATTCATTTTTTCTGTTTTCTATCTTTTTCAGACATTTCAAAGTGGAGGATCCTCTTTACCAAGGGCAAGCACTTCTCTGTAGGCAGTTTAAGCTCCTAATTGCTTTGTTTATTGGAAATCTTCCGTATAAAACTCTGAACAATATTAGGGACACCAGCTTGTAAATAAGTGGGCATCTGATAAAAGTAATCAATGAATACTAAGAGCATAACAAAGCAAAAAGGGATTGTGTTTCCTCTTAAGTTTCAGCATGGTTTTCTTTCCAATTCCCTTCTGTTTAGAAACAAAAAAATAAGAAAGGATAATTATGCTTGGGCTAAAAACTTCAATGGGAAAACAAAGAAATCAAATTTTCCAACTGAATTCCCAGTTTTAACAGCATGGTTTGCAGTCATTCCACAGGGTGTTTGATGGTCATCATGGGGAGACAGCATCTTTTCTGTTGAAATAGACAACAAAAAGGGTATTTCCATTGTTTGGTGGTAAGGGTGTGAATGAAGCCATTCAAGTACATGAATTATTTTACATGAAAGAACTATTCTCATTTAGTGAATCCTCAAATTGAGATTCAGAAATTTCCATTCACTATTTGCTTTGAGCCATTATTAAGAGAAGAAACTGAGGTTTTTTCTTTTTCTTTCTTTCTTTCTCTCTCTTTCTCTCTTTCTTTCTTTCTCTCTTTCTTTCTTTCTCTCTTTCTTTCTCTCTCTCTTTCTTTCTCTCTTTCTCTCTTTCTTTCTTTCTTTCTTTCTTTCTTTCTTTCTTTCTTTCTTTCTTTCTTTCTTTCTTTCTTTCTTTCTTTCTTTCT
The DNA here is from genome assembly GCA_016647715.1 of Pavo muticus. Lineage (NCBI taxonomy): Eukaryota > Metazoa > Chordata > Aves > Galliformes > Phasianidae > Pavo > Pavo muticus. The sequence continues at coordinate 2,439,602 of JACDJE010000112.1, forward strand.
TTCTTTCTTTCTTTCTTTCTTTCTTTCTTTCTTTCTTTCTTTCTTTCTTTCTTTCTTTCTTTCTTTCTTTCTTTCTTTCTTTCTTTCTTTCTTTCTTTCTTTCTTTCTTTCTTTCTTTCTTTCTTTCTTTCTTTCTTTCTTTCTTTCTTTCTTTCTTTCTTTCTTTCTTTCTTTCTTTCTTTCTTTCTTTCTTTCTTTCTTTCTTTCTTTCTTTCTTTCTTTCTTTCTTTCTTTCTTTCTTTCTTTCTTTCTTTCTTTCTTTCTTTCTTTCTTTCTTTCTTTCTTTCTTTCTTTCTTTCTTTCTTTCTTTCTTTCTTTCTTTCTTTCTTTCTTTCTTTCTTTCTTTCTTTCTTTCTTTCTTTCTTTCTTTCTTTCTTTCTTTCTTTCTTTCTTTCTTTCTTTCTTTCTTTCTTTCTTTCTTTCTTTCTTTCTTTCTTTCTTTCTTTCTTTCTTTCTTTCTTTCTTTCTTTCTTTCTTTCTTTCTTTCTTTCTTTCTTTCTTTCTTTCTTTCTTTCTTTCTTTCTTTCTTTCTTTCTTTCTTTCTTTCTTTCTTTCTTTCTTTCTTTCTTTCTTTCTTTCTTTCTTTCTTTCTTTCTTTCTTTCTTTCTTTCTTTCTTTCTTTCTTTCTTTCTTTCTTTCTTTCTTTCTTTCTTTCTTTCTTTCTTTCTTTCTTTCTTTCTTTCTTTCTTTCTTTCTTTCTTTCTTTCTTTCTTTCTTTCTTTCTTTCTTTCTTTCTTTCTTTCTTTCTTTCTTTCTTTCTTTCTTTCTTTCTTTCTTTCTTTCTTTCTTTCTTTCTTTCTTTCTTTCTTTCTTTCTTTCTTTCTTTCTTTCTTTCTTTCTTTCTTTCTTTCTTTCTTTCTTTCTTTCTCTCTTTCTCTCTTTCTCTCTTTCTCTCTCTTTCTTTTTTTTTCTTTTTTCTTTTTTTTGTGGCACAGAAGCTATTAAAAATTTCAATGAAAAATATAGGACTGTTTTGTCTCAATAATTTAACTGAAGAGTAATATTTTAGCTTTCCCTCGATCGAAATGTTCTAGCTGGACTTGCTGAAATGAGCCTTTGTTGTAGGCTTTTTCACCATTAAGCTGTGTTTCTGTGATGTGGTGTGTTAGAGCTTCAGTCTCCGAAGTGGTTTGAATCTTTTTCCCTTTGTAGGAGGAAAGCTATATGGTCAGATTACATCTCTTGTCATGTACCAAGTAAAACTCTGTGAAAAGAATGCATGCCTTATAGTAAGCACATGGTGAGCAAAGTCTTCCAGGCTATTCATTCCTCAAGACTGATGAGATTTTGAACTACAGCTCCCGTAAATCAATGCCTCAATAGGACAATACTACTGACTGGAAACAAAGTACCTCACATGAGATCGGCAAAAGAAGAATATTCCAACATGATTTATCTCAAAGACATTCATCATCACTTCCATCATCTTCTTCAAGACACACTGATTTTGCAGCACTGTATTTTCTTCACAGAAATCTTTTATCTAGGAAAAACCCTCACCCTTCCCATTCATTTCAGCCTTTTCTAGGTTAAGCTACCAGGAAATAACATTATGAGTATAGGAGGTATATCTAGCTATCTGTGGATCTGTTTGTGCTAGCTTTACATATGTGCATACATCCATATAAATGTACATATAAAGTTTTATAAGTGTTCTATTTATATATTGGTATTGCATCTGGCATCAGAATTCTGAATGGGAGCCATAGACATCTCAGTAAAATAATAAAGAAATACTTCAAGTCAAACATTTTCCTCTTTACTGCCAACAAGTTGATCTTTACTCAATGAATTTGCCTTTGCACCAGGTTTGGGGTTACTCGGGCAGGACAAGGATTGAAACTTGACCCCATATTCTGGGGCTTGGACCCTGGGCTCTGAGCTTGAAGGAGTTTTGAAAGCAGATAACCTTTGATGACAGGAAATAACTTCGGACACATCAGACAGCTCCTGGAATACAGCATGCAGCTACCGACATGCGTTTAGGAACATGGCGCAGCTGGGAACAGTCGCCAGACACTGAGTCCCAGTCTAACTCGAGCCACTGTAAATCTGCCACGCGCTCAGAGAGGGGGAAAATAGCATCACCAGGCGAGTTCTTCTAAGGTCACTTCATGCAAAAAAAATAATAAAAAAAGGCAGACTGGGCAGGTGTACAAGGGGATCCTGGTTACAGCAGAGTGTCTGAAGCGTTTCGCCTTGAGCCCTGCCAGCAGCAGGAGATTGTGCTCTGTTTTGTTCCTATGCACAGAAGTGAGAACGCAGTAGGGCTTGGATTCCACACTTTGAGTGTATAAAGGTTCTTGAGAAAAAGCACATGCACACACAGTGCTGGCTGGCCCCTTTTTTCTAGGTACTGGAAGTCAGACTGTCATCTGTGTCAGATTTCCTCTTGGCACTGAGACTGGCTGGCTCTCCCATCCAACACTGCTAGCCAATGGCAACAGAAAATTTATCATGACTTGACTTCTAATTGAGCTTGCCTCTTCTTTCTGCTGCAGCCACAGGAGGCTTGGTCTGCTGGTTGTGAGTGGATTTGTGAACGACACCCAAAATGTTCCAGGACAGCAGAGCTGTACAAATAGGGCATACTTTCTTCTGTTTTTTCAACCCTAGGAATAATAATAATACCCTGCCTGATTTATAAATAGAAACTGGAGAACCCTTTTGAATTGACTCCATATCCGCTCTGACTGGATGGATGCAGCGTTTATTCTTGCTGGAAGCTAAAAATCTAGGAATATACCAGGAGCTACAGTAAGGAAGAAGAAGATGGGAGGAAGAAAGGGTCCTGGATGGGGGAAGATATTTTTTATCTCTGCCAGTTGCTGCTGGTGCCTGGAAAGAGGCGGTGTATCTTCGCAAGAGGAAGGAAGGAGAACGTCATTCCCAAATATCATCCTGCACCTGTGTGTGTGCATTCCTATAATAGCAGGAAGCCCTACAGGAGAGGATGAGACAAGCAAGTGTGCATTGGAGGGTGTCTGCATCCAAAGCAAAGAACAACCTATCTGGAAAATATATGTATTTATTAGTATGTGGGGAGTAGAGTGATGTGTGGAGATAAGTGAGCGCAGGGGATGAGAGGAAGAAGAGTCAAAATGGGACTGGGAAACAACACACAGGTTCAGAGTGTCTTCCATCACTGTGCACCTCCACAAACCATTCTGGTAGAAAAGGAGAGCACGGGTGCTACAGGGATGTCTATGGAAGCAGGAGGCTCCTAGACTCAGCTGCTAAATGTCCAGATTTTCTTCTCTGAGACAGTCAAGACATGGGATGGACAAAATCCAGAAGGAGGAATGTAGAAACAAGCTGCTGTCACAGGAAAGGTCAGTGAAACAGAGCAGTATGCAGTCACACCGTCGTTGTAACGTAAGGCCATGGAATTCAGTTCTCATGCATGACCCACTCTCCTTCCCTTTGCTACTTCATTATGCAGTAAATTAAAACATGTCAGGCCCTACTTTCTGTCCCTGAGGCCAAGTAACACAGGACGATTCATGTTCACACAGAAACTTTCCCTTGTCTCTGTCTTATAAAGCAAAAGGCCACATCCAAGCTGCTCTTTGGGAATTGCCCCTGGCTCCTGCTACCTTCTGAGCAAGGGATTTCCATAAGTTCACAAAATCATCTCTGTGCCTATGTCTGGGTCCTGTTTTATTTGCTAGTCAATGTGTAAGCACTATATATTCTTTCCTGGGCTAGGAGGAGACAGCTGTATTTGTCGTCTCACTGAGACAGAAACCCAACTATTTAATTTGAAAGGTATTCCAGTATTTTGCAACAATGCATGAATGAATATCATTGTCTTCATTTTATGGGTGAAAGTGCTCAAGGGTAAAAGTATTAAGAGACCCAACAAACTTTATAAGACGCAGTTGCAAGGACCACATCCTTAGACTCTTAGACTAGCTTTTTACCATCTGGGTGTTTCCCTCCTAGCTTCATATCTTTCAAATAACAAGTAATGTATGTTCACAAGTTTTATATATGATTGAGAAAGATCATATATAGTTGTACATTATCTCATGAGAAGTAAGTCACTGGCAAGTTCTCTCAAGTTTTAGTGTATGCAGTCCAAACACAGAATATTTTAAATATATTTAAATATAATGGACCTTGGTTTATGCTTGCAGCAGATGAGGAAGATGCACACAGTCTGTTTCTTACGGCTTAGCTGACACTGTACACAATAGTGGCAAAATGGTTGATAATAGAGAAAACATGCCTAAAGCCAGCGTGGAGTAAATAAATCATGGTGTGCCAAAACAATCTGCAGGAAGCCACATTTTGGAATGTCTAAGATAGAGAAGAAGTACAAATCCAAGAGTTTTCTGGAGTTTATGTGAATTGTGAGAGATGAGAGCAGGAATGCAACTCTAAAATAAGTAATGAAAGATGAGTTTAATTGCAAGAATGTACACTGATTTTTATCTAAGTCTATTTTACTTCCCCCTAGATTATTCATGGCCTGTGTTTGACAGTTTTCCCTGAACATGTGTTATATTGACAAGCCAATTGCATAGATACATGTGGGCACAAAAATACAGGAAATATCAAGAGAAGAGCAAGTCTTCCCTAACAGCTTATGATACCATCGTTTATCTGATTATTAAGGTCTTAATGTTATTTAAGTGACTCCATTAAAAAGAGTGGGATTGGTTGCATGTCAGCTGGCCTGTGCCTGTCAAATCCAGCTGAGGAAGTTGTCTCGTTTCCTGTGTACTTGTCAAATATTTTCTGCCCCTCATCATGTCTCAGCGTTGTATTATTTTCTGTCTTTGCCTCCATACCTCAAGGTTATGTTGATAACCCCTTAAGAGGAGCTATTAAAAGGGAGCAGAGGAACAGTGAGCCTGCAGAACTTCAATGAAAGCACATCTTGACTTTTCAGCAGAGGCAGAACTGGGAAAAGTGCTCTCTGGGACCTAAAGTGGTATTCCATTCAGTGCCTGTATGTTTGGCACACCATCTAGCTCAGAATCATTCTGAGAACATTCTTCCAAGAGTGTCTTGGGGTCGTATTCCTGAAGGAAGCTGTTCCTCTAAAGCTACTTGAAGAGGATAAATTAAAGAAATAAGGAAAACCAAGAAAATGAATATTATTTCGCTGAATGTACGAAGTGTAGAAGGACATCAGTTCCTTGCCGTACATCACTCCAGTGCAGAGAACTTTGGGTCTTCATATTCCCTCCCTGAAGTGAAGCATCTGGACACTGGCTCCTCTCTCTCAGTAGTTTAGCAGAGGCCTTTCAGTTGCACTTGTATGTTCTTTTAGGCCTTCGTACCTCAGATAGACTACATGCTAGCTAGGAAAGGCACACTGCCCATTTCTTCTCATTCTCCACAGACTGCTCATCAGGTTGCAGTGGCTACTTACATGGCATGTTCCCTGCTGGTACCTCACTCCTTCTCTGGATAGATTTGTTGATTGTTCTGGACATCTTCCCATTCTTTAGCCTGACATGACACTGCATGAAAGGGTGACAGAAAAGCAGTAGACGGTTGCTTTACTCTAAATGTATGGGAAAAAGTCAGATCCAAATTTCAGTTGATGTGATGTTCTGTGTCCCTCTTTATTAGGGTCTCCACTAAGCTTGATCTCAACTCAAATATATACACAATACCAACTCTCATTCTGCAACTAAAAAACAGCACGGCCTGGAAAATTCTCTGACGCTTCCAGCATGGATTAGTCACCCTTCTGGTAAGGCTTTGGCAACTCTCGTTGATGGTCAGTCCAACAGGTGGGGCTGACATACCAGGGACCTTAGTTCATCCCACTGCTCTGCCAGTACCAGGACTGATCCTTCCTGAGAATTAGGGGTGCAAATCACACCAGCTTCCAGAGAACAGGGCTTGTTCAGCACATTCTTATAATCAGAGTGTGAAAATGCACATACAACACAGCACCACCATCTCACTGCTTTCCTGATGACATGAAATGTTCCTTTCTGCTGTTGTTTATTCATGACTGTTATTGATTTCTTTTCTATTGCTTTTCTTTTATATTATCATCCATTCAATGGTAATTTAAATGTTCTGGTTGAATTCCAGATTGCTCTTTCGCCTTTTCTCTCCTGTCATTTCCATTTGGTCTACTCTTTTCTTTCCTTAGAATTCACTTCTGAAGATTTAATAGGAACTGCTAGAACTCTATCACATCAGTCTGCAGAAATATTCCATTTCAGTACAATGACAGTGTTTAAAAACACCCGCAGTGAAAGATGAGAACACTAAATTGAGCCTTGTAACAAGCATTTAGCTCATGACCATACTGCCGTGCTCATGTGACTGGATGGAACATCAAACTTCTGCAAGTCAGGAAATACCAGAAAAAAAACCCTTTTCATGTTATGATTCCATCTTCATCCACAAGATCTCGATTTCGTCTGGGACCCCAGCCAACACTGTAGGCATGTGTCTGACCATATACAATGCTGACCCAGAAACTGGCTTGCTGAGATAGCTTCCTGGCATGACCTTGTGGTTGTGCACCTTTGTTCACATGTCAACCAGTTGGTCATCTCCATCCTTGCTGCTTCTTTCAGCTCTCTGCTGAGATTACTTAACTCCCTAACAAGGCACAATAATTATTACCTCTTCCATTCCTGTTTAATTTTCTGACTTTTTTTCTGTATGTTATCTGGCTTGTAGAGGAATCTGATGAAGGCAAGATGGGTGCAAGGTAAGAGGCATGAAAGTGTGGCCAGTAGTGTGGGTGGGTGGTGGGGGGATGTAGGAGGAAAAAGTTGTATCTCACCCATCTAGAAACAGAGAGTTGATATGTTGACTTGCTGTGCCTAAAGAAGCTGTACTCCAAGCCAAATGACCAATTGCTTTTTCTTGTTTCTTTTCCCAGCTGTAAAGGAAACATCAGACTGTTGATATCTAAAGTACTTCATTAGCATTAACTGGTGGATTAACAAAAGGATGTATTATTAAATGTTGTTGGATATGTGGAGACTGCAGCATGCACAGAAAATGACAATTTCCCAAGACTTGGGGAAGTGGAAGAGAAGAATGTTTGATGTGAAATGTTTATGACCCGTGTTTTTTTTCAGCACATTGGGCTTTTGCAACATTTGCTTTTGCTCAGAGTACAGGTCCCAGATGAAAGCTGCATTTTTTCAGTTTCCTTTCTGTTTTAGAGCCCAATTCTTGGTTTACTGCTGTGGTTGTCAGGTTGAAGTACAGCTCTATATAGTTTAAACTGAGAAAGTTAACAGATCCAAGTGAAAACTCTGTTTACCTTGGAGTTTTTTAAATGTCACCCAGTCATTTCCATTGCTTGTGGCTTTCAAAGTTATTATTTTGAATAGTAATAGCACTGTGGCATGTAAGTGTTGAGCTTTATAACAGAGGCTCATTATCTTAAATTCTCACAACACTGTCATCCATCAGCTCTGGGAAATAAGAAATGTGAATGTAAAAAGTAAATTAAGAACGTTACGTTTTTATGGTTTTTTTTTTCCCCTTTTATGATGACTGCTTATTGTTATTTTTGCTTTTATTTTAGCTTCTAGATTTTGAGTTTCAAAAAGTCATATTGCCAAGCAGCATCGGTTACACCTAAAAATTAAGTTTAGATCCAAGAAAGCACTTAGTCTCCTTAATAAAGCAGGAGTTAGGAGCCAAGGTGTTAATTTTGTTCTATATGCTCCACTGTATTGACACTGAGTCTGAGTTTCTTTTCCAGCCACCTGAGTCTAGAAGACAGGGTTTTAAATTTCATCATAAATGGTGAGACTGAAAAAATCGAATGTTCACTACAAAAATACACTGCGTTGAAATGCACTCCAAGGGTGGGAAAGGAAGTGCTGTTCCTTAGGTTTTTATGGATGGATTATCTCTAATGGCTTAGTCTTCATAAAGACCAGGCTTTTCAAGGTATTTAGGTGCCTCAAGGATCATCAATTTAGGTGCCTCGAGCATCATCTTCAGTTTTGCTTTACAAAGACACTTCTCTGGAGAAGCTGAAAAATGAAGAATGATGGGCACAAACCTAGAACTTCAAAAGATTTGAGAGTATTTTTCCCTTCTGCTCCCATTGTGCGCCTTTCCTTCCTGTGTTGATTACGAGCAACAGGAGCCAGGCACTCGAAAGCTGAGACAGAAATAATTAGGTAGATACATGACATGTTAGAAATAGATGGATTCTTCCTCCTCTTTGAGCATTTTTGCTGTTTCGCTCTTGCCTCTGCAAGGCAAGAGGGCTGTCTGTGAAGTCATTCTTTTCACAGAGGTCAGACTGTTTTCAGCAAAGTAGTCGTGGTCAACAGGAAGGTCTTTTGACCTGTCAATCAGGAACTATCAGAAAGAGATGGCACCAAGTTAGGCGCTGCCCTTAATTGCAGGTTCAGGCTCCTTTCCCTGCTGTACCCTTGTGCTCGCTCAGGGCTGGTGCTCCTTGAGTGTTCACATTGTTCCAAATTCACCCCATTATCAAAGTTCATAGAGAAAAAACAGTGACAGAAAATGAGGAGGCTCCAACAAAAAGAAAAAAGGAAAGCAGAGATTTTCTTCTTTAAGCTGCAACTTCTTTTGTGTCTTTGGTCCTTGTCCCCCATCTACTGAATCAAGTTGGTGAAAAATGCTTATTATTAGCAGTCAGAGCCTGGAAACAGTTCAGCTCACAGTGAGCTTTCACTTGACAGAAGTAGTCAATCCATCAGCCATTCCAACTCATTTCCAGCATAATACATTAATGAGATGTAACATTAGTGAGCAGAGTAGTAGAACTTATTCAAGCAAAAACAAAGAGCTCTCTTACAATATCATAGCCAGGGCTGACAGAATATGTTTACCTAAACAAAGGTATCCTGAACTAATTGAAAAGTTTTAGGACATCTGCCAGCTTCCTTTTGGTAGGGCGTGGGTCTCTGCTCTCTGATTAATGTGTGCAAGGTGAACGATCCTTGGAAAGTCAGGAATTATTTGCTAAAATATCAGTATCTAATGCCACTTGCTGTCCTGGGATGTCTCACCTGGCCTTCTTCTTCCAACCCCAGGTGGTATCATGTCTGCAGACTCAATGTGACATCACAGACACATTGGTGCATTTCTACTACCATCAGATACCTGTGTGTGATAAATTGTGTGGCCTCAATGCCAACTCTTGAACGAACTGAATCACTGCTGACTCTGCTCATGGTATTATTTGGATCTGAGTTGACTGTAATTGAACCTCAGATATCACTGGCACATGGACACATCTTAACTACAGTTCCTTAATCAAAAAGTGAGTCCAGCATATGCCTTTTTCCTTTTGCCATCTTTCTCTGAAATGGCAGTAGAAGATATAATCTCTAAAACATTCTGCATTTTTAGTTCTGCAGTCAGATCTGTCACTTGAAAATATAACCAGAAGCTCCTCTGGTATTTAAACCAGTGATTTCAGGGTCATTAGCACTCCAATTAAGTTACTTTGATTTGCTTTGGATACATTTCTCATGGGAGTTAATTTTGATGTAGCAAATCCAAAAATGCTGCTTAACTTATCTATTTCTATTTCAGGCACTGCATGAGTTTTCCTGCTTAGAAGAACACAGCCAGGGACTCACAGCAGCTGCCACAATCACAAAAATTGCACAAACAACAGCAACACAGTGCTGGGCAATATGGGAGAAGCAGCAAAAGCTTACTGTCACTTGCTAACTGTTCTGTGCTTTAAATATCAGCTTGGATTTCCAAATCTATCTGTGTTTTCTGCTTATCAGGATGATTTCTTAGAACAAAAACATATTGTAAGGTTTTCAAAAAAATGCTGTTGTCAGTCTAAGCTGGACCCCTGAACTTTTTGAAGGTTACCATTCTCTCTGGGTTTAGAAGGGAGCAGAGATTTATATCCGTGGAAAGAACATGTAAAGGTGACTGAATTCAATACTGATACACACACACAGAAAGAAAGTACAATAAATCCCAGTCTACAGGCAGTGCCAGATTTTCCAGAAGCTTCTTAGATTTAAATATGAATTTAAGTTGTGTTATAAAGCCTGGCCAATGTTACAAATATATTTCTAATTTTAAAGAGCCATTGGTTTGGTCATTGCTTGCTCAGTTTTGCAGGTGTTTCATTGCTGATGAATGTTTGCAGAGGGATGTACAGACATGTCTAAATGCTGTATCCTCTCAATATGGTGGGGGAAGCAGGATTACCTGAAGGTGGCCTACAGGATGGGGAGGGACTTTTTATAAGGGCATGTAGCAACAGGACAAGGGGAAATGGTTTTTAACTGAAAGAGGTAGGTTTGGACTAGATATTAGAAAGAAATTCTTTACTGTGAGGGTGGTGAGACACTGGAACAGGTTGCCAGAGAGGCTGTGAGCAACCTGGTCTAGAGGGAGGTGTCCCTGCCTATAGCAGGGAGTTGGAACTAGGTGATCTTAAAGGTCCCTTCCAACCCAAACCATTCTATGATTCTGATTCTGTGATTACCTACTCTGCAAGGATTCATCTCACACTTCAGTATTCTACTCAAGCAATCCAAATTTTCCACCTCTTCTGTTGGTATTTGAGGATTTTTTATTGTGTGAAGATTCAAGGCTGCCACTTGTTATAAATCCACGTTGGATTCCTGCTGATTTGGACAAGATCCTACCTCCTTGCAATAAGATGCTGAGCAAAAGCCTTTTCCACTCACTCCATTGCCTATTGCTGATGACACATGATGGCAATTCTGATCAGGATGTCAGAGGACAAAAAATAGTAGCCATTCCACAGAAAATCATTTGATATGAATAACAAGTGAGCACATTTGACATCAGGCTTAATCCTCTCTCTACGCTCTCTCAGCTTTTGACAATCGTTTAAAATACTCCAAAAATGTCAGTGTAGATGTGGAAGAATTTGTAGGCTTTGAATCGTTAAAATGCAAATATGAAATTATTTGGGATAGTATTAGGATACTGAGAACTCTGAAGCTTGTTAGCCAGTATAAATGAAATAAGTGAAAAGAGTGGATTTTGGTTCTATATACAGGCTGTGTGAAGTTCACTCAGTGAACGTGGGGTAAGGTCAGCTAACTGGACAACATGAGGCAATGCCATTTTTCATATTCATAAAGAATTATTTTCCAAGAAGCTAAAAAAGAAACCAGGAATTGTTGAAAATACAGGCAGATGTATTTGATTTTCTATTTTTCTTTTTTCTTTTTTCTTTTTTTTTTCTTTCCTTTGGAGAAGGGATATTTGTTATGTAAAAAATGCTGTTCTGTAATGCCTTGTGTGTGGAAAGCTGAATGTGGAAATGATGAAGGAGAATTTTGGCTGCCTGGCCTTCCATGTGTGAAAAGACTTAAGAGGCTTGGATGTCATCTTGTTTTTCCTTTGCTGAATGAGGAATCTGATCCAATCTCTTTAGTGATGCTTTTTCCGTTTTAGATTGGCTATGGAAAAAAAATAATCTTCTGAAGCATTTGAAATTGTTTTGCTAATGACTGTCCCATCAGTGAAGGGGATTTTGTACCCCTAAATAGGACTGGCAGACTAACGCAGCATTCCTGCTGGCATACACGGACATATCAGACTATTAAAATGTGGGTTATGAGCACAAAAATAACAGCCTGCTATGGCTGTTGTTCTCTGAAATGAACTCTTAGAGTGGCAGAGGCTTATGTTTCCTTTCTGAGGTTCTCAGATCTTCATCTGATAAGTCTCTATAAATCCTATCCTGAGGAAGCTGCAAGTCTTGCTCTGGCTATTAAACCTTTCCCTACTTTGGGATTATAGTCTTCCATGTAGCAACATCCTCCTGAAAATGCCTTGATAGAATTATTAGCAACGTGCTGATAAGTGGAGATTTCTTTTATCTTGCAGTTAAGTCTCCACCTCTACATCCAAAAATGTTGCCTTCTTCTACCCACTGGCTTCCTGGAGAAAAATATCACTTAAAACTTCTATGGCCTTAAATAGTTATAAATTCCAGGATAAAATCTGTGTCACCTGTAGCATCACCTTGCAGTCATAGAGTCATCACATCACTCTAACACTGAATGTTAGAGTATCCCAAGTTGGAAGGCACCCACAAGGGTCATCAAGTCCCACCATAAACCTACCTAACGAGTCCCACAGATACATCCAGGGGTGAGGACTGCTCCACTTCCCCAGGCAGCTCACTCTAATGCTTGACCAAAATCTCTTCCTAACGTGTAATCTAAACTTCCACTGGTACAACTTGAGGCCATTTCCTTGCATCCTATCACTTGTCAATCTGTGATCAACTGTTCTAAAATAGGAACTAGCAGCAAACATCACATTCATAACCATGTGCTTTGGAAAGGAATCAGGTCCCTGCTACTAAAAACAGGGAAATGCTAGATTTCCTTGGCATCTTACCTCAGACTTCTCCATGAAATGTCCCTCTGCTTGAGGAGCTTTTGGAGGCAACCAAGGCTTGAAAAACACTGCATCATATCCCGAGGAAGTAACAAGTGCTCCTTGTGATGGGAGGGCACATCAGGTGGCACTGTTTGATCCAGAGCAAAAGGCAATTCTGTTTTAAGGCAGATAGTACTACGTGCTTTCTTCACTGCTTACAGTGGTATCTCTGTGCAGAGTACTTTGTACACTTTTCAGCTACGTTATCTGCTTGTTCACACAAAATACAGGATGAACACTACCTGTCACGCAGCACTTCAATTTTTTTCTGGTTTCCTAGGAAAAAGTGCCCATTCACACTGTTTGATTGTGTTTGTTTATTTGTTTGCATGTTTCTTCATCTTACCTCCACATCCTTCTGCACAATGACTTCTTAAAAACAGAAACTGTCAACTAAACTGGATAGATGTAATCTCAAAGACACGGATTGCCCAGAGGTTTTGCAGCAAAAGGTCCCCAGACAGTAGAGAGAAGTATCACTAATAACTTCCCTAACGTACAGTAGAATAACCTTAACCTTTATAAGCATTGGAAGATCTACACAGGAAAGAGCCCCTGTAAACCAGACTTCCTTAGTTTCACCGCTACTTGAAGCAGAGTGTTTCCAAATTACAACAGGGCCCCATTGTTAATCCCAATCCTGGATGTCATCAGCACACTCTCACAGGGCTAATTTTTCAACACATTCCACCACCTCCTCATACATAATTTTCCTCTTAAAGACCTTATAAGTGCAGTAATTTAAGATCCAGCCCACTCCTTCTTCCTCTGATGAGGCTCTTTGGCCAAACTCCTCACACATTAATGTTACAGTGCAGCCCCTGAGAAGCTTGAACTTCTGGAAATAACTTTGGCAGCCAACTGGCAGTTAATGAAAATTTGACTTAATAGCGTAGAAACATATCCAAGAAAACAAGTACAGTCTTATGAACATTTGTTTTTGCTACAATTGGCAGTTAAATCAAAACCCTTCACTGAGGATTTTTAGCTTTCTCTACTTCTATTTGGACGATGTCTGATCTTTTTTTTTCCTTTACTTTTTAGCATTTTTTTAAATGAAGCTGCTTTTTTTTTTTGAAGAATGCATGAGTCTGGAGAGTTGTTATTCTTGTGTTCCTTCTTCAGATCAAGACATTGAGAAAACAATGCTTAATTTTGATAAAGAATAAATATAGCAGGCGAAGCTTTCAAGTGATTACTTTATGCAATGAATAGGAATAATTCATTTAATTCTCAAGAAACAGAAAATGATATAATCAGAAGGCACATTGCGAGGAGAAGCTGAGGACCCTTGGGTGATCTTGTCTGGAGATAAAAAGGCTCAGGGGTGACGTCATTGCCCTCTGCAACTTCCTGAGGAAGGGAAGTGGAGATGAAGGTTTTGGTCTCTTCACCCCAGAGACCAGTGACAAGGACACAAGGGTATGGCACAAAGCTTTGCCAGGGAACATTAGGAAAATTTTCTTTACCTTAAGGATGTTCAAGCACTGGAATAGGCTTCCTAATGAGGTGGATAATGCTCTCAATAACATACTTCTACTTTTGACTAGCCATGAAGTGCTCAGGTAGTTGGACTTAATGATCTTTGAAGGTCCCTTCCAAATGAGCTATTCTATTCTATTCTATTCTATTCTATTCTATTCTATTCTATTCTATTCTATTCTATTCTATTCTATTCTATTCTATTCTATTCTACTCTACTCTACTCTACTCTACTCTACTCTACTCTACTCTACTCTACTCTACTCTACTCTATTCTATACATGGCCTAACCTCACACAGATTTAGGTCACCTTCTCTTCTCCTTTTCCTGTACAGTGTAAGGACAGTGAAAGAAATGAAAGGGTTCAATCTGTAAGCACTTGACTTTGTGGCTGGTGCCACTGCCAAAACTCTGTGGTTTTTTTGTTTGTTTGTTTGTTTGTTTGGGGATTTTTTGGGTTTTTTTAACTATGGAGTGGCCTACATGGCACCAGGCTTGTAAGCACCACAAAGATTTCAGCTTTCTCAAAGTTGGAAGAGGGTCCTTGAGGAAAAGCTGTTAGTGCTCACTGGCAGGGCTTTAAGCTAAGTTTGAAGGAGTTGATGGATTGATGGATGGGGTGCTAGCAGCGGCCCTCAACCTGCTGCATTGAGATGTGCTAGCAACACTACAACACTTAAAATCTTATGACAATGAGCCAGGGACCACTGAGGAAATAGGAGAAGGCAGCAGGGAAATACAAGGGAAATAATTCAAAGGAATTAACGAGTTATCTTCCAAGAAAGTGATGATGCCAGCTGCCCAGCTGAAGAGCCTCAACACCAACGCACTCAGTTTGGAAAGTAAACAAGAGGAGTTGGAAGCCATGGTGCTACTAGAAAATGGTGGATTAAGTGGATTGAGCACAGCCCTGCCAAAAAGAACTCGGTGGTACTGGCAGATGGCAGCTGGACATGAGCCAGCAACATGCCCTCACAGCTCAGAAAGCCAACCGTATCCTGGGCTGCATCAAAAGAAGTGTGGCCAGCAGAGCAAGGGAGGTGATCCTGCCCCTCTGCTCCGCACTGTGAGACCTCACTTGGAGTGCTGTGTCCAGATGTTTAACTACAGAGAGTTAAAGCCAAAAGCTAGAAAAGAGAAGGCCATGTGAAGAACACTTTCCCCACTTCCTCAGAACTGTCTTGCCCATGCATCTCACCTCCCTCCTGTCATGCTGGACATGAAACCTATATCCTACTGGAGTGGTTAAGGAAAGATCGGTACTAGTTTCTTTGCTTACCACCACTTCCTGAGACATTCTCTGATTTGGGGCAGATTACATGATTTCTCTATCAATTTGAGTGATACTTTCTCTTCTTTCAGTTCTGGTTTTGTTACCTTCAGCTGAAAGAAGAAAATTAGCCTATATGCATGGAAACTATAGAATTATGGTGAAATCTCTGATGATCTTGGCCACCTTATTGTCTTCTGCCTCAACACACACAGTTGGATCATATGATATATGATTGTGTTGGGGCCCCAACATGAGAAGTACATTGATCTGTTGGATTGGGTCCAGAGGAGGGCCATGAACATAATCAGAGGGCTGGAGCACCTCCACTATGAGGACAGGCTGAAAGAGCTGGGGGGTCTTCATTCTGGAGAAGAGAAGGCTCCAGGGGAACCTTATAGCCCTTCCAGTACCTGAAGGGGCCTACAGGAAAGCTGGGGAGGGTCTTTTTATAATGCCATGTAGTGACAGGATGAGGAGAAATGGCTTTAAAGTGGAAGAGGGTAGATTCAGACTAGATATTAGAAAGAAATTCTTCACTGTAAGGGTGGTGAGACATTGGGACAGGTTGCCCAGTGAGGCTGTGGATGTCCATGGAGGCATTCGAGACCAGGCCGGATGGAGCTTTGAGCAACCTGGTCTAGAGGGAAGCCCTGCCTATAGCAGGGATGTTGGAACTAGATGATCTTAAATGTCCCTTCCAACCCAAACCATTCTATAATTCTGTGATTCTATGATATTGTGTTGTACCTCATCTCTCACATCCCAGATGTTCTTCCTTCCTTCCTTCTTTCCTTCCTTCCTTTCTTCCTCCCCTCCTTTGATCCTTTCTGTAGTCATAATTATTTTTTATTCTATACTAGTCTAAGTAATGACATTTGCTCTTTTTCTCTTCATCCATCTACTCTATTCATTAAATAACGTTTCACTTTTTCAGCAATTTTATTATGGTTTTAGAATGGTTAATATTCTTCATATGCTCAGCCTGGGAAACCCACTGTGAAAAAATTGGTAAAAATTACAGATGAATTAGCTACAAAATCAGAGGAGACCTCAGAAGACACCCAGAAATTGAATGACCATTCAGACATTTTAGTTACTCATTGCCTTCCTTGTTTATAAACTCTGTTGAGAAGCAGAAGTACTCGAAGATGAATGACTCTCCAACAGGACTGAAAAAGCAATGAAAAAGAAAAGCCTGAAAGACTGACCTAGACTTTCCATGCTGATAGATCAAAGGCTTCTGGCTAATCATCTGGATTCTTGGGTTTTCCTGTCTGAGTCAAACTCTCCTTCCAGTCTTTTGGAGGTCCTCCTGTGACTTCAACAATGTCTGCATAAAACTCGTCTTCGTTTCCTGCTCTCCTGCTCTCCTCCCCCACTGAATAAAAACAAAGAAGGAGGCCTACGGATCCAACTGCACCTATTTTCAGCTTGGATCAGTGCCAGAGGACTCATCACAACTGGAACTTGGCAAAGGAGCTTCTAGCTGACAGACTAAGTACTTGGCAAAGAAGGCAGCAAGTGAATGTCTGTGGCTGGCGTTTCCTCGGTTGGCTGAAGCAGCCAGCTGTATGATGTGAACACTGGAAATAAAAGGTCAGCTCACAGTGGACTGTGAATCCTCTTGAAGAAGAGTCGATGACCTACTTGTTTTGTTAGCCTAAGAGCCCTCATCTGTTGCTGCTTGACTTCAGAGATGTGGACATTGGTTTAAAGAGGGTAAATGACTTTAGGAATCATAACATTAACAACATATATCAGAGCACAAGAAAAATAATCCAAAATCTGAAAAACGTTAAGGGCATTAGCTTATTAATGGTGTGTTATTGCTGCAAACACCCTTTCTATCTTCCAGCTCTGACAGCTGCATTCACAACTCCTAAGGAGAGAGCCTGAACACAGTCAGTGAAACAATTGATTCGGTGTTGGGAAACAAAGCAGTTCCACTTCTTGCTTATGTTTGAGAACCAGACAAGAGAAAGGGTGTGTACCCATGCCAAAAGACACACCGCTGTACCGTGACATGCCACGTCAAGATAACAGGATATAAAAGGAGAAGCATCTGTATTCCTGTTAAAAATGCTTATCAACTTGGAGACAATAGTAGCAGCCTACAGAACCACTACCAAGAATAACATACGATCATAGACAGCTCAGATAAAAAAAAAAGACCTCCTAGAATAATGACATTGAATATATTACTCTTAATAATACAACATTTTGCTCTGTGGCAACTTCTTCAAGTTTTGGTTATTATTAATTTTAAATATATTTCATTTCAAAATGAAATATATTTATATATTTCACGTTTAAAATATTATGAAATTTTCACTGATGTGTTGAGTCTTCTGGGAAGCTTGGGAGTTGCCAAAATATAGGCAAAAAACCCTTACTATGAATAAAATTAGATGCACTGAGTAATCTTCAGCCAACACTTGAGCATATTCCTCTCACCTTTGTAACTCCTGCAAATCTTTTTTTTCCTGCTAATGAAAAGTAAAAAGTAATGGAGAATGTTGAAAAATACAGCTACTTTAATTGAGTCAAATTCAAGAGATCAGGAGGGCCGATGTTTTTCACCACATAAATGAAAAGCTGTGTCATACTTCACTCAGAAGTCATGTCCTAAGGAGCCTGGAGTTAGATCCCACTATGCATGACTTTAAGGGCTGCTGTTAATTGCTAGGCCCAGTTAAAGATTTCCAGTGCAGCCTTAGACATTTAGACCATTCTTCCACTCTTGAAGTTAACCACTTCAGTAAGGGTATCTTCTTTCATCCTGACATCCACGACTGAAGTACTCACATGCCATTAGGGTAGTGGTTATGTTGCTTGGCTTGTAGTGTTCTTGTGGTCTTCTTCATTAAAAGAATAAAAGTGCTTTAGCTTAGATGCAAGCTTAATTGGGTAATAACTAGAAATTTCACATTGTTAATGTTTCTTTAGACGCAGTACTTGTTTGAGTGTTCTGTGCTGCCACATTCCCTCTTTGATAAGAGCTATCCAGTGCCTTATAATATAGAATGAACTACTCGAGGCCCTTAGTGGAAGATGGTTTAGTTACTTAGAAACTACTAAATTATTTAAATCATGAGGTAGCACCAGAGGCATGTTTTGTTTTGTTTTCTACAGCCTACATTGCACATCTAGTACCACTCCCTGCAATCAAAATTAAGGAAAGCCTCATTGCTGGTTCTGTTGTATCATTCAAACTTGGATTTTCAGCTTGTCTGCAAATAAGACAGTTCAAGAGCTGATCTATGCTTCCATAGGAACCCTCCAGAGCAAAGCTAGAGTGCAAAAATGGAAATAAGACTGCCATCAGACATACATGCTGTATGCTCCCAGTAGTCTTTTCTGCTGGGATGGCCTCCTTCCAGCACCACAGCAGGGGAGAAATTTTCATGAGATGCTGAGTGAAGAAAGAGTGAAGGTTTCTGGAGGTTTGGTGGAGCATGGAGCTCTTCCCTCTGCCAGAATGTCCAGTGGAGCCTGGATCATATCAGCCTTCATGGTCAGGCCACATTTTAGGGCTTTAGAATAAAGGCCTCCAGATGCCTCCAACAGCTTCCTGACCTCAGAACCTATTTCTAGGGAACATATTTCATCTTCATCAAGCAGTTTGGCCTGCTTTCCTTCTAAGCACCTGGTCCCAAATTCTGTTCCAAACTGCATAGTCTGGTTGATGGGACTTAGGGGAATGACTGCTCCATGGAAGTGACTAAGGTATTGCAAGGTATTGCAAACATATTGCTGGGAAGCAGAGATGCTGAGAAGGGCAGGAATAAGGTGAAGAATGCATCATTTTACATCTCCACCTTTACATTCTGCTCCCTGTGATGAGCCGCACCAGGTCTTCAGGAACACACACCTTCAAGGACATGGAGCAGATGCCTCTGCTCTAACAGCAATGCAAACTCAGTGACAATACTGAAATTGAACCTTCTGTGAGAGCCAACAGAATGACACACTGTTTCTTCAGACACTACAGAGGTCTCAATTTGTAACTGCATCTACAAAATGCTCCCCTGAACACACAATCTGCTCCTGGTTTCTTTCAGCAGCATGCTTCTAGTTACCTTTTTTTTTGGCTACTAATTTGAGGCTATCATGAGTGCAACAGTCTCCAAGTTTTCTTCAAGGCAGGGAAGCTGATGAATAATTATCTCACTTCATCTCATCTTTAGAAGGAAAAAGAAATGATTGCTTGAGAATATGGCTTGTTAAGCACATGCTTCACCTAGCTGGGTGGAAAATAGTACTAGGGGAACAATGTCAGCTGCACACAAGCAAATATAAAATCATAGATTCACAGAATCATAGAATACCTTGGGTAGGAAGAGACCTCAAAGCCCATCCAGTTCCAACCCCCTGCCATGGGCTGGATGTCCATTACCAGATCAGGCTGCCCAGGGCTCCATCCAACCTGGCCTTGAGCACCTCCAGGGTTGGGGCACCCACAGCTCTCCAGGCAGCAGTGCCAGTGCCTCACCACCCTCTGAGTAAAGAGCTTCTTCCTAATATTTAACCTAAATTTCTTCTCCCTTGCTTTAAGGCCATTCCCCTTTGACCTATCACTATTAGACAATGTAAAAAGTCATATTTCAATCCAATTAGCTGTGGTCTGAGACATTAGTTTTGTTTATTATTTATGAATTTTATGATCCAAGATTGATAGTTTAGGACTAGTAATGTATAATGCAGAACCAGAGAAATAGCCCTCTGAGGATGATACTAGAAATCCTTTAGATTAACAGCATCCTGCAATTTAGTGAACAGTTAAAAGAAAAACAGTTTTCTATTCCCGCTGCTTCAACAGAGGAGAGCTTATATGTTTTAAGGAATGGAGATCTACTTGACCTTCAAAGCCAGTTCGTTTTTAATTTACCATTTTTACTCCAGATATCTGTTTTCTGCTGACTAATCCATCTTCTTCCTCATACTTAGAAGCAGCCTACAGTTTAATTTAACATTAAACTTCATCGTGCCAGTGAATTCCACTGGTCATCTATTCAACGCTGGCATATTTTATTTGAAAGCATTTTCATTTTGCTCCTTATTTTGCACTTATTTTCCTTAAATATTTTGTTATCCCACTCCCTCCACCCCTAAATTGTGCATATCCTGGCTTTAAAAAAAGAAAGAAAGAAAGAAAGAAAGAAAGAAAGAAAGAAAGAAAGAAAATACATCAATTAAGTGAGAGAGGAAGTTTTCGTGATGATAATTTCCTTATGATCAACATGTCGTGATGCCACACCTAAATAGGAGTTGTGATAAAATAAAGTAAAATTCCAGCTTGCAGATCAAATACTAAAGTTTAATGTCAATGGGTGTGCCAGATTCACAGCTTCCATTGCAATAAATGCAGAGCTGGTTAACACATCAGCTGAATGCAGACAGCAATGCAGTTCCTCCTAAAGAGGAAATTTATAGGGGCATTCAGCTAGCCATATCTAGACAGACAGCATCCATATGATAACCCCTAGGGAATCTCACTTGCTTTCCAACTGGCACTGTAGGAAGGCACGGGAAGAACTAAGCTTGCGTACAAAATTTGGCAGCCCTGCATGGATATCTCACATATCCTGAAGTGCTTCAAACACTGTTAGACTTCTAAGTTTAGGAAAGTGAATCTTACCCACGCTGTTCTTTCTGTTGAATCACTCTCTAAACTCTGTTAACTGCAGCTTTCCATGGATGATAATGTGAACTTTTGCTCCTAACTCACACACAGACATCTCCATGTAGCTTCTTCCATTTAGGTATTTTCCTCTGGAAGCTGTTTGTTTCTCCATAAGCCAAAACAAACATTCCCTCTATCCTGAAATTGTGGTTCTCAAATGAACTACGCATAACACTGCAAAACAGGAATGGATAGGTTCACAAGCTAGAAGTTTCTGCTCTTTTTGGTAAAGAAATTTGGACACTCATTGATACAAAACCCAAGTTGGGTATTGGGTCTGACTGCTCTGAAAAAGGCTGTGCCTATGTGGGACCTGTCACCTTTGCCATATATGTAGAATAACTATAACTGTTTGATATCCCTACCATAAATGGCTATTTTGTTGTGGATTCAAGGCTGACTTCAGGCCAAGAAGTTCTGGGATCCCAAATCTGTCTGCATTCTTACTAGTAGATATGACCTTAGTTCTGCTTCTTCCATTGGGTACTGTCCAGGCAAATCATTTTGCACTTTGGACTAAGGGTTGTCTCTAGCATTTTATTTTTGAAGCACCTAACACTTTGGGCTCTGATCTTGGCTGGGAAGTTTATTTGTGGTTTCATTTAAGTCAGCACTGTTATTTCATAAACTAAAATATCTGTAGAAGAAAACAGAAGAGTTACGTTACATCATTTCTAACTCTTATTCCCGTGGTTCTGTCTCTAGGGCAAGCATCTGTGAGTAAATAGGTTTTTTTATTTTTATTTTATTTTTTTATTATTATTTTATTATTATTCCCTTTTATAAATTTATTTTATTATTATTATTCCCCTTTCTGCATTTATTTCTTTTTAAAGTACTTATAATATAAGTGCTAAAACGAAGAAAGTTCGGGAAAGGCCCCACCTAGCCTCCTATTGACAGAAATAAATGAGGATTTTTTTAATTGTTCTTTTTACAGTGCAAAAAGTAGAACGAAGTTCATATATATATCCAGAATATTTCTGGATTCAAGTGCAACACCATGTAAGAAATTAAAAAAAAAAAAGGGAGTGGGAAGATAGGAGGGGGGCAGAACCATGGCTGAAAATTCAAGTCTGCAGCTCCATGCCTTTCTCCTTCATTGGTTACTTAGTGTTAAAATTTAGAGATGCAAACACGGAGCCTGCATGAAATTTTAATGATTTTTTTTAAATCAAGTTAAAAAAATGAACTATCAGACACACCTTTCATTATAAGGAATTAGTAGAGTCTTTGGATGATAATAAGTCTGTTGCAGATTAAACAATATTTGGGTATAATTACTTCAAAATAATCTTCCTGGAAGAGTACCAGAAGAAAAAAAAAAGGAAGAAAATCCAGAGAAAATAATGTAGACCAATTAACTCCTACACACACCCATACTCTCCAGATGATTATTTTATTACTCAATATATGTTTCCTGAAAAATGCAGGAACAGGCTAGAAAGAGGAATTTAGGAATCAGAAGCATAGACTCATAGAATCACCAGTGTTAGAAAAGACCTCCAAGATCATCCAGCCCACCTACCACCAATATTTCCCCATTAAACTACGTTCCTCAGTTCAACATATAAATGTTTCTTGAACACCTCTGGGAATGGTGACTCAACCACCTCCCTGGGCAGCCCATTCCAGTGCATGACCACCCTTTTGGAGAATAAATTTTTTGTAACATCCAACCTGAACCTCTCCTGGTGCAACTTGAGGCCATTCCCTTTAGTCTTATTGTTGGTTACACAGGCGAAGAGTCTGATCCCCATCTAACCACAACCTCCTTTCAGGTAGTTGCAGAGAGCTATGAGGTCTTCCCGGAGCTTCCTCCTTCACTGTTCTCCTTCTAGATCTGGGAAAAGCATGTGTGCCTTTACAGCCAGAGGCATGGCTTCAGCAAGGGAAGGTGCTGTGTGAGCTGTAGGATTTAAACCCTTTCAGGAAGAGAAGGATACCAAGGAAATCTTAATATTGACCTGCATTCTCTTTTGGATCCCTACATGGGCATTTTCTTAATGCATTTCTTACATGAGGTAAATGAGGTAAGTACCTACAAACACTGGATATAGCAAATTTGCACCTTTCCTCTTCCTTTTCTTCACCCAGTGGCTAGTTAAAGTTAATACCCAACTTCTGGGAACAACACATTCACACCCTAACAGGCACTGAATGTGATCAATGATAAGCCAGAAATACTTCAGAAATCAGGCTCTGTCTCTGGTGCATACAGCTCTAACGAGACCTGAGAAACAACCAGTAATCATTTAGGTCAGAACCAAAACTGCAAGGCTGCCTTTTCTTTCTCCCAGCCAGGCAGATAGAAATGCCAGCTGATTTTTCACAGAGGTGCTTTGTGCTAGTTTTTAGAGCAGATGATGTTCTTCTAGATAAGTTTAATGAAACAGAATACCTGATCACCTGCAATTCCCACTGATGTTTTCATCAGAGAAATCTAATGCGTGCTCTGGAGGTTGCTATCTAGATCTATTTCTTGCAATATCTTCTGTAACCAATCTCCAAAACAAAAATGAGCAGGGCAGTTGCATCTTATAACAGAATAGCAAGTGATGAACAAAAGTTTTCTGTTGTTTACCACTGTCATGAAAATCCACCTAAGAACCAGAGAATTTTAGCATTGCACCCCACCCTTGCAGCTATTTTCTGTGATGGAAGTGAAGGCTTCTCATATTGTACTTACGATCAAGTAAAGAAGTTATTGACAGCTTCTTAAAAAAAAAAAAGGATAAAAAGAACTAACAACTGCATACTAGGCCTGTCATTAAGTCTTGCACTTATTAGGTTCCTTCTTCATTCTCCAGTAGCTTTATACCAGAATTCATACCAGAAGAGAACCTCTGTTTTTCAGGATGCTGAAACCAATGGAGAACTAGATGGTTCTCAAGGGAAAAAAATAGGCAAAAAGAGCCTGTTCAGGTTAATATCAGTCAGAAATCATTGCAAGCTGAAGGCTTTTTCCATGGCACAGGTGGACATTCACTACAGATGTGCTTCTGGTCCTCAGGCAGTCTCCATGTAGTTGACCATGAGGTTACATGAGGCCACCTGGCAGCCCAGGTCAGCAAGAACCGTTCAGCAGCTGAAGTAGACTTGATCTTAAAATTAAATGTTGGCACTGCTTACCCCTTAGCATGTGAAGCTTTTCCCTCTGTGCTTTCCAGAAATGTGTTCTCCGCGCATAATTTACCCTCTACTTGTGCAATTGGGAAGATGCTTTAGCAATAATGCTTGCATGTGGGAGATCTGCATACCTCTTCCCAGTTTCTTCTCAGACACATCATGTGACTCTGCCAACTCATTCTGGGTGGGATTCATCTCACCCAACTTTGTATGTCTGCAGTGCAGACGTCTACAGCTTCACTCGTCGCACTTGGCTGCTTCCGCGGTTGATGGAGATGAATCACATTTTTTAAGTATGGCTCATCTGACTAGTTTTGGCCATCTCCTTGAGGCTGATGCCTACATTTGGCCAGATAAATTCCACTGCTAAGCCTCCGCTCTTTCCCTAAAATAGGGTTAAGCCAGTGGCCCTACCCTCCATCTGAGCTTTAAGGGATACTGCATAACGTGCCACGAGTAAGTAGAACTGCATTCCAAAACCTATAGTTTTATTTCCTAGATTTCCAATGACATGTGCTGTAGTAATACATTGTGTGCACACCTGGTTAATTGGCTCAGTGAACTATGGCATATATGATGTGCCCAGACAGAAGCAAAGAAATTTGGAAAAATCAGAGCACTGGTGGCCAGCTAACAGCTATTGAGCTTCACCACTAGCATAAGTTCAAGTCTAGTACTAGCTGGAGCCCTGCTGACACAGGAGACACAAATTCCTGACTGTGGGGGAAATAAGACAGCCAAGGCTGTCATCAGTGGGCCATCCTGCCAGCCTAGTTTCACACATCGCCCTGCTCCATTCCACAACATCCTGGTGGAGACCTGGGGAAGCATGACCATCTCCCACCTGTGAATCCCATTGAGTTCACCTTCCCTTCTCCAGGGTGTGTGCACATGTTAAGTGATTCTTGGAAAACATGGTCTTTAGGCTTATACCACAAGAATGTCTTTGTGCCCAGACCAGCCAGGATCAGGGGAAGGTCATAAAGAACACCTACATCTCTTCTACCCTGATCCATTTTGAGCACTTCTGGAAAGCCCTGAAGGTAATCCAACGCATCCATTTTTAAAAGAAAGTTACCAAGCCAAACAAAATACCCATACCCACATAAATGAATTTCACATGCTTCACAGAGTATTACTTTAGGATGGATCCACAGACAGTGTAAATCAGAATGCTGCTGATTTCGAAGGAACAGCACAAGCTGACCTCCATGAAGAAAATGCCAGATCTACTTGTTGCAGCACAGTTGGCAAAACACATTTTGCACCAATTTCTTTTTTCTTCTTCTTCTGCTTCTTTCTTTATTTTTCTAATGAAGAAGAGGAAAAATGATCTATATAAATAACTAGACTGTACTCCTCTGTAAAAAGGTCAGGGGATATTTTACATGTTGGACTTCTAGCCAGAATTTGTGGCTTGTCTTTTTCAAATGCATCTACAGATGGGGGCCCTTTACACAGTAGTTAAAAAATGTGGGAAAATAATAAAATGAGGAATGTCTCAGCTGGAGGGAAAAAAAAAAAAGGCATCCCAAAAACTCTAGTTTGTAATCCTGTTTTTTAATGAATTAAATACAGGAGAAGCATTCTTTATTTTATGTGTATATTTGGAAGCGATGGGGAAGGCTCTAAGTCTGCCGGAAGGATTCGAGCATTTAATAAAAACAGTTGTAAATTATAAAATCAAAATTAAGAAAAAAATAATAAGATAGCTCAAAATATAAACTGTTTAATTAAGTTTTATAGCAAAGTTTTCCTGTTTGGAATGCAAGATGACCTGTAAACTCTCTTCTGGACAGGACCCAGTTCAGATTTAAGTTAAGAGAAAGACACCCTGAGAACTTGATGGATCTCTGTGTTGAGTTCTATGACAAAGCTGTATAGTTCATTCCATACCTTCATTTCATTAGGAGATCTACGTTTGTTTCATTAGAAGTTGTACCTTCAGTAAGAACATTTCCAAATCAAGAGAAATTCGGGGCGGGGGGGGAAACAAACAAAGAAACAAAAAGAAAAAAAGAAAAACACCTTTCCATTTACTTGTTATCCTTTGGAGGGAAATTTTGATGAAAATAACACATTTAAAAGAAAATGAAATGGCAGGACAAAACCTTTTTGCTGATTGCTGTCATTCCTTTAGGTCACATTATGACATTAAAGCCTTAAAGAGATGATTGTAAGTTGATGGCAAGAACATTGTTTGACATTGTAGGAGACCTACTTATAAATCCTCTCTCTGACCATCCTGTCCTTCCAGGAAACATTGTGAGTGGAAAAGACTGAAAACAGCATTGGTAGTTGGTTTTGTTTGTTTGTTTGTTTGTTTTACATTTAGGAAAAGATCTTAGCAAGAGTTGGACTTAGCTTGGAGGCCTCTTGAGGTGGAGGAACAACTTCTAAGAGTCTGTAGAAAGCAAGCTCATTGTCAGTAAAATTAATCTCACTATATCAGGAATGGCATCTGCCCTGCAAAATGTGTTAGGATCTACCTCTAAGGAAAAGTTTACACACTGTGATTTTATGAAATTTTCTGATTAAGTGCATAGTGGTGAGTATGTTGAAAAGCAGTGGTTTGTAGCTGTGCATTTTCTCTCTCAAGTATTACTGTTGTGCTCTTCGTATCTGTTGTAATTCCTATAGAAATAAATAGAAGGCATTACTTTTGGAGCGGCCTACATATGGGAAGAAGCTGTCCTTTGGAGCCTGGCTTCATTCTTTATAGAGATGAGAGATGTTCACAGGTTTTTATATAAGCCAGGTCATCACAAGGGTTCTGAAGCAGCTGCGTTCTCAGGAACACCATCTAAGTAACACTGGATCCATGTCAGTGAAAGCAAGAGCAGAAGTTGGTGCATTATATCCACACAGCCAAGCAAGAACGTCTCATGGGAACAAACTAATCTTTCTCACTAGGTTCCTGATATTTCTTGCTTGTGGCAGAATTAATACAGGAGCAACGTCCTTTGTAGTATTTCCTTTTTCTGGACACAGATAGGTTTTGCAGAGGTGACAATAAAAAGGGAAAGCTACCTGAATTTTTTCAAAATTCCACTTCGTACCTTCTGCAAGGGGCATATCTCTTCCTGATGAAATTAAATTGAATGAAAATACCTATTTTCATAGCCAAGATTTCCTCCTAGATCCTTTTCTTCTCTACTCATGTTCCGCTGTGGATGTGCAGGCAGCCTCTGTATGTACAGAGCTTACATAATGTGACTGTTTCTGTATTGGAAAGCCAAGGGTTTCCAAAATTCAAGGACTTGGAGACTTGAAGAATCAAGTATTTTCTATGCTAACAGCCACCAAATCCAAATCCACCAATATTTCCCCACTAAACCACGTCCCTCTTGTAATTAGAGGACATATATAGAAGTCTTCTGGAGGAAGGAAGGAATCACTTATACTCAAGGAATGTTCTCATCTCCTACAACTAAAGAAAGCCCATCTATTTTTCACTGTAACCTTCCTAATTTATTACAGTCAAACATCTACTGTCACATGTTAACATGTTGTTCGTGCTTTGGAGATATGATACTAATCTGAATGTTTTCTCTCCATAGCTTTAGCCTACTCTTCCCTCTGTTATCTTCTTATGACAACTGATTTATGCAGCTCCTATATTTTGTCCTTGGGGACTTCGATAATCTTTCTCCTACTAGCAGGTCTGTATCAGGTCTACTTAGGCCGTAACAAATATTTCCAATAGCTGTGATTTCTGGATGAGACGGGATCTGTCTGAGATTCAGCCTGCAGGTCTGTGAAATGCTTTCATGTGATTTTTTTTATTGGCTGGAGTAAAACATTTAACGCTGTTTTATTTTGAGGAGGCAAGATGCTTGCTTCAAAATATGTATTTTTAGAATTAGGCAGGAAATGATTTTCTGGTCCAGTCCTTCCAAAAGAAAGATAAAAATTGACATTTGAAAAAATCATTCTTTGCTTTAAAGTGGAATAAAGTGAAAACTGCGAGGGTATTTTAATGAAAAGAAAACAGAAATCAGAATAAAATGCTGAGACTTCCCCAGTTACTCTGGTGACTGGAGAACTCAGTCAGGAAGTTTCATAATAAGTGGGTAAGCTTTTCCTTAGTGATAGACCCAAATATATTTTGCAGGGCAGTTGCCACCCCTGATATAGTGAGATTAATTTTATTGACAATGAGCTTGCTATCTACAGACTCTTAGAAGCTGTTCCTCCACTTCAGGAGGTCTATAAGAAGAAAAGCCTCCAAGTCCAACTCTTGCTAAGACCTTTTCTTCAGTGTAAAAAACAAACAAACAAAAAACTACCAACTCTATTTTCAGTCTTTTCTACCCACAATGTTTCCTGGAAGGACAGGATGGTCAGAGAGAGGATTTATAAGTAGGTCTCCTACAATGTCAAAGGATGTTCTTGCTGTCTACTTACAATCATCTCTTTAAGGATTTAATGTAATAATGTGACCTAGAGGTACGACAGCAATCAGCAAAAAGGTTTTGTCCTGCCATTTCATTTTCTTTTA
Source organism: Pavo muticus (assembly GCA_016647715.1). Classification (NCBI taxonomy): domain Eukaryota; kingdom Metazoa; phylum Chordata; class Aves; order Galliformes; family Phasianidae; genus Pavo; species Pavo muticus. The sequence continues at coordinate 2,468,052 of JACDJE010000112.1, forward strand.
AATGTGTTATTTTCATCAAAATTTCCCTCCAAAGGATAACAAATAATGGAAAAGTTTGTTTGTTTGTTTGTTTGTTTCCCAGAAGTTCTCTTGATATGGAAATGTTCTTACTGAAGGTACAACTTCTAATGAGACGAAGGTAGATCTCCTAATGAAATGAAGGTATGGAATGAGCTATACAGCTCCAAAGTATTATTGTGGTACTGTTCCATACATTCTCTAAAATGTTTAAAATCAATTTTAGAGTCCAGTTCCTGAAGCTAACGTGTACAGAAAGCAAAGCCAATGCTAAAGTTTTGCTTAGTATTCTTTAAGACTGACTGCAGCAATTTCATGTCCTGTGATTTCTTCTGGGCACCAACCAGAATTTAACGAGGTGCAAGGCTGAGAAAAGGGAATAAATTGATGTGGTGTGTACGATTCTGGGATATTTTATTGCCGTTTGGAAAATTACTTGGGTAGTAAAACTGAGTTATTTCATGAATGTGTCATGGCAAGATAGCATCCTTTGTGCGAGCACTAAGCAATCTGTTGGCACATCAAAATTTAATTTTCAAAAGGAGCCCTTTTCCCTTCCAGGGTAAGTGCAAAGAGCCAAGAGTTCACTCAGGCCAGCACCAAGCCCTACAGCTGGCTACTCACTTTGGCCTGAAGTTCATAGTCTTGTTGAGCTCCTCAGAGTGTCTGGAGGAAATAGGGTGGGAGCTGTCTTTAAAAAGCCAAGTAGTGTATGAAAGTAAAACCTACCCTAAAGGCTTGAAAACCCTCGATTTTGTCCAAGGTTTCCCTTGACTGAATCACTTCTTTTTTTTTTCAGCTTCTCCAGCTCTAAAATACTATGATAATCTTTCAAATTGTAAATACTATGATTTTAATTCTAAATACTATGATAACCATAGAATCATAGAATCATAGAATCATAGGGAATTACAGAATTATAAGGGACCTTTAAGATCATCTAGTTCCAACCTTCCTGCTATGGACAGGGACACCTCCCACTAGACCAGGTTAAAATGTCTAATTTAAAATGTTATTTAAAAGCTTAAATACAGCGCTTTCGTTAGATTAATTGTTTGGACTTTCTAAGAGTTGGTCAAAACCTGGGAGATTATGTTCTGCTTTCCTTCTCCCTGAATCCTTGGAATGGCATCAACTTTTAATTCTAAAACTTTTACTTTCCCAAATATGCATTTGATAGCAAAGATGCATTGCAACTGATACAGTAAAATCAGGCATCTCTTGGAGACCTGCAAAAATATATACAAATAAAAGTAAAATCTGTTATTTACATTGTGTGTTAAAAA
>JACDJE010000112.1:2469511-2572472 GCA_016647715.1 Pavo muticus
AGAGAAGAGAAGAGAAGAGAAGAGAAGAGAAGAGAAGAGAAGAGAAGAGAAGAGAAGAGAAGAGAAGAGAAGAGAAGAGAAGAGAAGAGAAGAGAAGGAATTCATACAGAAGCCTGTGATGAGAAAACAGCTCTGGTGTTCTGAGATCTAGATTCAAGTATCTCCTGTGGATTTTGTCTCATGTGTCTCTCTTCCCAACTCTTGGACGCACTTGATGGTTGTTTCTCAATTTCACTCATCTGTTTAAGTCACTGGATCTGTGCATCCCAGATATGTTCAAGTAAGCGTCAACATATGCAGTATGCAGCCAACATATCATCAGGAGACACATACATGAACACATGCATTCATGTAAACACAAACGTGGAATCATAGGATCACAGAATCATTTGAGTTGGAAGGGATCTTTAACGGTCATCTAGTCCAACTCCCCCGCAATGAATAGGGACACCTACAGCTAGGTTATCTATTAGCCTCGGCTGTTCTTTTGAATGATCTATTGGCTTTGAAGTTGCAGGTAGGAAATGTTTTGCTGATTATGCTCTGAAGCTCAAGGAGTCTGAATTTTGGCTGAACACTAAAAGAAATTTCTTGAGAAAATAGAATAACCCAGCTACACTTAATTTGCTTCTTATGCAGCTCATAGCAATTTCCTAAGTAACACTCATTTATCTTTGTATTTTATATATACATAAATTGCACATATAGTTTTGCACTCCAGCTATATATGCTGCAATTTCATCCCAAAAATTCACCCTGGGACATGGTTCTACAGCACAGTTTCAGCAATCTCTTGCAAATGTTGAACAACTTGATTAAACTTTACAAGAACATCTCACCCAGAGAACAGCTTGAAGCAGATACACCTCTTCCTGGTGTTATAAATAATGCACAAGTAGTGCTGGTGCTTTGCGGTGCTTTGTGGGCCATGGATATTCTTCTCTTAGCAGTCATTTAAATTTAAATGCACAGGTAATTACAATCCGGAGTGCAGTGATCAGAGAGGCAACCCAGACATGCTTGTGGTCTCTTTACAGCTGGGGAATGGTCAGACCAATAAGATCTTGCTTCTTATTTGGGGAGATTCTGGCCTGTGATCAGTCTTCATTTGTAGCCATAAAGCCTCTCAGGGAAAGGGAGCTATTACAGAGCATTGCTGGCAGCTTTGTGTTTGCTAATGAGGGAATCTTTATGGAGCTCCCTGCTGAGTGAAAGGGAAAAGGCTGGGGTTTATGTCTTTGTGTAGCTTGTTTGGCAGCTATGGATGACATTAGGACAGAGGCAGAAAGATTAGGCATTGTCAGCAAATGGGGCACTGCAGACCACAGAAAGCCAAGAATGTGATGGAAGAGGGAGGGAAATGGCAGAAAATATTGATTAAAGCTGGACGTTTTGGGTTGAGATGGGCTTCAGTTTTCTCCAAAATTATCAGTAATTCCATGTTTCAGGGTTTTTTTTAATTTGCTGTGGAGATTTCATCCTGCTTGAAGATCTAAAAATAATGGAGAAGTTGCAATAGCCAAAAATGAGTGTTACTTAGGAAAAGGCTATAAGCTGGATAGAAGAAAAATTAGACGTAGCTAAATTATTTTGTTTTAATCTATAGTCAATTGACTGAGGGAAAGAAAAGCATTTTACCTGGAGCATTCAATTTTGCCATATTTTTAAATGACCAATTTTACCACTCCAGCTTTCAAGAGGTTTTTTAATATTGATTTTATTTCAAAAAGGTGAAAGGATATCAGACTGCTTCTCATACTACTTTAAAAAACACTACCACATTGGCACAAATCAACTTTTCAACTGTTTTGATTTATTTCACCAAAATCTCTGCCTAAGTCTCTGTTTTGCTTCCATCCAGAACGCAGTTCCTTCTGAAAGTTTTGGCTCAAGTTTCAGGCCAAAAAAATAAACTATTATTTATCTGTGTCTACTCTGTAAGAACATTTTATAAAGAACATATAAATGAGTAATAGAATAAAATTAGGGTAAGAAAAAAATGAGGTAGGATTTTAGGACAAGACCCCTAAAGTTGAGCTTGATCATTATTAATCTCCCAAGGGAAGGTCCCTATCAATGGGCAAATAAAACAGACTTTGAGAAATATCACTGATATGAATATAATATAGCGAACAAGTCCGAGTCCATCAGTCATCTCTGTTTTCTGCAGATAATATCATGTTAGTCTGGTCACTGTGGGTGTCAGAGTGTTATTCAGTGATTTATGGCATAGATGCAACAATAAGAAACAGTAATATTTGAGGGAATGATCCAACAGTCCTTTATGTTTAATGGGTTTATGCTTGCATTTGCCCTCAAATGCCCTAAAAAAGAGCTTCACAGAAGAGCTTATTCCATATTCAGGTAGGAATGTCTATCTGGAGCTTCTCTGTGTGTTTTGTTTCTTCTTTGGTTTCCACGTGAAGGTTTCCATGCTCCATCTGAAAGATGCAAGGAGTTCAGTGCAACTGTTTTTTGACTGCAGTGACATTCTGAAATGACAATAGCTTCGAGAAGGCATCCATGCAACAAGGCTGTGTGGCAGCAAGCCTCTTCCGTGCAAGGGACACTGGTGCTACATCAGGTCATTCATGTCACACAAAAACTCAGTGCCAGAGGATCCAAGTCACCATAGACTTTAAATACCCAAAACATCTCCACAGGGATAGCACAGAAATGCCAAACTGTGCCTCATAGACAGATACAGTTCTGACAAGAGCAGTCTTTGAAGTATGCTATACTGAATTTAGCCTATTTGTAAAGGGCTGCCAATCAGCCTGTAGAAACCTTGCCTTCAGTGTTTCTGGACAGTTTTGAGCAGATACAGACATATTTTCTCCAGTTGAAAATTTGAGTCTCTTTATATATTAGAGTAATAATTTATTTGATGCAAGAAAGAGATTAATCATAGAATAACCAAGGTTGGAAAAGACCTCCAAGATCATCCAGTCCAATCGTCTACCTACCGCCAATATTTCCCCACTAAACCACTACCGTCGTAGTACAACACCTAAACATTGACCTGGCCCCTCTAACTCCCCTGCATGTGGTTTGAGGGTTTTGTTTCAGACTTGATTTAGTTTTGTCTAGACAGAGCATGCCCACCACTCTTGTGGTATGAAGCTGTCTTAAGGGTTAATCATTTGCTCAGACCCTTGCCACAGCATATTTTCAGTTGGAGGACACATCAGAAAAACCACTATCCACACCTCTACTTTTCATGAGAGTCTTCAGGAGCATATGTTGGGTGCTTACGGTAGGCTACAGTTTTAATTTCCTCACAGATGATTGCAGTTTGTAGAGTCTGAGCCATCCTACTAAGTGAAGCAATGGGCAATCAGTGAGGTGACTGTGAGATTCACTACCAAACTCTCGTAGACTCCTCCTATAATCTCAAATTTGAGAAGAGAGTAGTAGTTGAGCACAAAACTATGAGTGCTCTTATGATCAGACTTAGCTTTGCATCTTTTGAAGGAGCATTTCTCTGCTGAAGACCAATCATTAAAATACTCTGACTACCCAAAAGCCACTGACAGCTTAACAACATCTGGGCCCCTGGAGATGAGCATATGGAACTACCTTGTGTGGAGGAAACTGCAACGAATGTACACAGATTTTTACACTTTTTCTTTTTAGCAAATCATTGACTCAAGATAGTACAGCCCTCTAATTGTATTACTCTGCTTGTACCAGGAAGGTCTGCTGTGATTAAGACGAAGCTGAATGGCATGGTCTTTCTTACCCCCGGCATACTCCTGGCCTCCAAACAGGAGTTGGGTACACGCAAGTGGCACTAGGGCCCATCAAGGAGATGCTCAGTTGGATATGGAGTTGCTTTCCAACATTTTGTGTTTTCTGAGCAACACCAAAGTGGGATTCTTCAATTTAAGTTCAGACATCTGCATGTCATCAGATGAACAACATGCAAAGAGCGTGGAAGAAAATAATGGTCCTCTCAGTATCACTGCAAATCATAGAATCATAGAAGCCTTAGAGTTGGAAGGGATCTTTAAAGGTCATCTAGCAGGGACAGTGTTCACAATGTTCACGTTTTATCAGTTCATAGAAGTCAATGCCAAAAGGGATTATTAGACCATTCAGTTGGATTTATTGTATTACACAAGACCTATAATTCCACTCATCTTCCCTTATAATGAGCCACGGACTGATTTTGCAACGCACAACAAAATACAGCGTTGAACTCTGGTCCCAAGCAGAGCTCTCCAGTCCCAGATGTGCACTGATCCTCTCATGAAAGCAACGTATGGTAGCCAAAAATGAAGGTTGTTTTGGTTTTATAAACTAAACACTGGTATTTGCAAAATGAAGCATTTAATCCTAAACTGTTTCGGAGGAGAAAAACATGTATTACGAAAAAAAGGTTTTTGAGGAGTTTGCTCATTGATTTTTTGTTTTCTTTTGTTCAAAACCATGAATGGTTTTAGATTTCAGTTGCCAAAATTCATTGGCTATAAACTGAAAATATAAACTATTGGCTGCAAAAAGATATTAAAAAAAGAAATAATGCCAGGGTTTTTTTTGCTGCATTTTTGCTTTTTTTAATTTTTTTTTTAATTATTTAATGAAACCCAGAAACTTACTTGGGGTGACAGCAGGAAGTATTTTGCAGTCCATTCCTATTATTGTTTTTATGTACACATCCTTTTGCTTTCTATTGACAGAAGGCCTATCTTCCAAAGTGCTGCTACAAAAGAGTGCTTAATTAATGCAGGAGGACTTAATGAGTGTATAGTAGCCTGTGTATGTAGGAGGAAGGCGTGGTGGTGTTTTCACACCAAAATAGAAGAAGAAAATAACTTGCATCATTCTTCCTTATTTATTTATTTTTTTAAGTGTCACCATCTGGCTTGTAAATCTTCATCTTGGCTGGTCAGGAATGTAGCCTTCCTTTCTAAAGTTATGCTTTTCTGGAGATTTAAAAGCACGAGGAAGAGAAATATAGCTAAGAATACAATCTGAATCCAAATACAGATGTCTATAAAATCTAAATACACTCTTGGCTCTCCAGATAAATGGTTTGGAAGTTTCAACAGGCCTTGTACTCTAATGAAACTTGTGAATCATTCATGCTGAGGTCCTGGATCAACATTAGGGCTAGCCTAACAGTGGTGGCCTAGATGCAGCTTGACATCAGTAGGTGTCTTTGCTTTGACTAGCGTGGAGCAAGAGACCAAGAATACATTCCTTGTAAATGGCTTCCAGCGCAAATCTGATTCATTCATAAGTTAGAAGACATCTTTTCCATTGGCCTGGGATCAGAAAATCAAGCCTTTTATTCACACTTCCTGCTTCTTATTTGATCTCCATTCTTGAAGACTACTCCCTTGAAGTTTAATTGGCAGAAGATGCGATGAAATGAAGGACAGAGGACAGCACCCAGCTGACCATCCCATCATTGCCCTGTGAGAAAGAGTGACAGATGAGGGAGGGGGAAGAGGAAAGTGACAGTTTTCCTGGAAACTCTATTCTGAATATGTATGTTTCAAATGTAAGTATAGCTTTTGCTTACAAACCGGTCACTTTATACTTCATTTTGGTTCCAGTTCCATGGGTAGGAGAGATTTTAATTTTTTGATCAAACAAACAAAACCACATACGAACCTTTATAAAAAAAAAGAAGACATTTTGCCACTATAACTGCAGCATAGGAAATGGTAAGGCAGAACTTCATAAAGACAGCAGGTGCCATACCCCAATTTAACCTCTGACACAGTGAGCAGACAGATGGGCACTTAGAGCTAGGCACAGCAGTTTGGGCATGCGAGCAAGAACTGGTTTCCATTAAAAAGTAAGAAATCTGGTCATGTTAGTTGCATTAAAAGAAAACAAACCAGTTCATGTTCTCTCTTTCCTACGCAGCCTGTGCTTTCTGCTATCTATTTGGTGATCTTTTGACTTAATTCTCTCCACTCACAAAAACATACTTGCACTGAATTTAATCCTATTTTGAAAATCAGATTGTATTTACGAGGGAAGAGTTTTAAAAGGATTTTACTTGACTGGTTTATTGCCTACAATATATCATGTAATGGAAATGCTATTGTCCTTCTACGTATGTTGCTCCAAAAGTAATGTCTCCTATTTATTCTCATGGAAACTATAACCAATGCAAAGAGCACAATAGCACTATTTCGATAGAGCCAATTCTCACCTACAAAACACTGCTTTTCAACACAGTCACCACCTTTCACTATGCATTTTTGCCAGTGATGGACAAGAGCCTGCGTGCCACGCTCATAACAATCTGCACCAGCAGCAGTGACCCGCTGTTTTACAGGTGCTATGATGTGTCATTGCTAGGAAAATGTTGCCCATGCAATCCAACTTTCAGTATGCTCAAATCCCCTCTTTCTTCTCCTTTAACATTCAGCAAGCATTGATGAATGTCGATGGGTGCCATTTTTTCCACCTGGAGGAGTTCAGTGCCACCCCTTTGCTTCATATCTACTTCCTTGTCAGACTGCATTCTGTCAGACTGCCCCTCTGCCACCATCTGTCGTATGACAAAAAAGTGTAACAGAATATTGGTGGGAAGGTTCAAACTCTACTGCCATCCCACCAACATTCACCTCAAACCTAATGTGCCAACATAACAAAATAGGAAGCATTATTTTTGGAGCAGCCCTTGTACATTTACTAGGCCGCTGTTCAGTCTCCATCTCCTTTGCAACAAGTGAGTGTGTCAGGGAAAAGAACTAAAGCTACTGTTTTGAGTTAGTTGTGTTTTTCATGGATTTTCCATGAGCATAAACGGATAGATTAAGTTCAGATACATGTGGACTCAATCTTTGCTGCATTATAATACAATAACAAGATTAAAGTGATTACAGTAGATATAAAATATCTGGTCTGTATCAAAGCATGTGAGACAATGTCTCGTGAAATTGCTCTTGCCACTTAAATTAAAATCAGCCTCTGTGTGAGCAGCTGCATAGCCCGATCATTAACTGAAATGCTGAAAACAAAGAACAGAGGGCAGTGAATCATGCATAATATTACATGGCACTGCGGGAAAGCAGTTTAGTGGAATATCCACATGGATCAGTGTTAGTTCACATCCTCATTCACGATCTGGCAGAGGAATGCGCACAGGCATGAATGAATTTCACAGATCTCACTCAAGTGGGAAGTGCCAGGTCTGTCTGTGAGGACAGAGGGTTAGTGGCACGGGGCCAGGAGAGGTAAAGAGTCTGGGTAGCCACCAGCAATCCAAAATGATCATCTGTGAAAAGAAGAGCTGGGATTTGCCCATGCCAAAAGAGATGTCAGAGCACATGAAATGAAGCTGCGCAAAATGAAAATGCCTGTGTAAATGTACAGTGGGGAAGAGAAGCAACAGCACCTCTCTGACCTATTTCTGAATAAAAAGTGATCAGAATTCCTAGAGTTTAGATAAATAAGGGAGACACAATGATGGTTTAGGTATCTATTCAGCCCTTGAGCAGCTGTGCACAGAAAGGATTCCCAGCGTTTGCTCAGAAAAAAAGGTGAGAATTGTTTATAAATATATGAAAAAAAAAGAGAGCATAAGCTTCATATTTGGGGAATTAAAAAGGGAAATGCTGCCTGATGAGTCTGAAAGACTGTTGATAGGCATTGTATTAAGTACAGGTCTGAATGCCACAGAGGTCATGGCCTCCTTGCCTGCAGGTCTCTGCAAGTACCAGTGAACACTGAACTGGCTGGTCAATACAGCACTGGGAGGAAGGTAGGAAAGAGAAAGCAGTATGCTGGAAAATTTAATGGAAAAAAAGGTCCTTTCATAAAGGAGAATAATAGCAATACCCATGAAAACTCCTTGGGACTTAATGATGGCTCCTAGCTGGGAGATAACCAGTAGCTGACAGGCTAATAATGAAAATAAAAATAATAATAATAGTAGAAATAACAGTTTTTTTTTCAAACAAATGCGCACTTTCCATCCTCCTATTTTCTAGCTACACACCATGCATTAATATTTTGTAGAGATATGCCAACCATGGTGCACTAAGTTCAAGAGTTATAGCTGGCAATGACCGACAGATACACAGTGGGTAATAGGAATAGACAAAGGAGAAGGGAAATGACTTGAAAGAAAAGACTGATGCTGTTGGATAAAGGAGTGGACTATGAGAGGAAGTGAGGCATTGCTTATTTTGGTATCTTCTTAGGCTTTTAAAATGAATGTTCTCATTAACAAGTTTAGACAAGCACAATAAAGAGTCAGTCCTTGCTAGACAGCTGTTCAGGCTGGTTTTCAACATTGTAATGTAAGAAGATGAGAAAGAAAACATATTCATTCCTTGGTATAGCACAGTCTATGGAGACTAGTTCTTCATGCTTTGGCTCTGAAAAAAAAAGAGGGAAGAATATTAATAAAATCAACAGAGACAGGTTCCTGCCTATGATGGATCTGCAAGAGAATAACTGCACTGAGATGTGTGGCATAAATCTGGACTCAAAACTCAAGATCTGCAATGCTTTAAGTAAGGTCAGGACCAGATCTGGCTTGTGTAGAGATTTTGATTAGGGGAAAAAATGAAAAAAAAAGTCTTTTCCAAGGGAATGAGTGATGTGGGGGAAATCAGTTTAGACAGCCCAGTCTTAAATACTTATTAGTAATTCAGAGCCTCAGCTTTTTCAACATCAGATCTCTTTTACTGTAATTTCAGCAGACATAACACAGAGATACCCCCAAGTCACTGCTACTGATGCCAGCTCTCCCTGCTCAGAAATCATGAATGCAAGCCTCTCACTGTTAGATGTAGTTCAGTTTCAGAACTCTCTCTACAATTACTTCATCTACTATGGAGAGGCACTGCACCCAATTTTTGCCTCATGAGAGATATGCATTCTCAACATCCCTCCTAAATGCACAGGTAAAAATGATCTTTTCCATGGATGCTTGGATGGAGTTTCCCTCTGTGAACATGTGAGCAGCCTCTTTGTTTCACTTCACCTCCTGCCTCCATCTCTGGTCTCTATGCCTGCCCTTCTCATTTTCAGCACTTACCATATGAGTTTTTCTCCTGCAGCCCTGCACCAGGGTAGATAAGATAATTATCAACTTCATAGAAGATACAAGTTGAATCAAAATTAAGCCAGAGCTTCCCAATCCCTGCAACTTCATGTCTTCTTGCACAGCAGCAACCCAACTAAATCAAAATGGTATTGAGATCTGGTTCTGAAATTAGGCACATTTCCTTTTGCTTCACTGGAATTTTCCAGTGTTACTGTATTTCACTGCAAAATTTAATTTTTCCCCTTTTTTTTTGTTTGTTTAGTTCTGTAAAATAATGCAATTTCCTTGTGTGTGTGTGCACAAATTTTAGCAGTCGTTATCTTGCCAAGAGTTAAGAGAGATAGATAAACATATAGATCTATTAATTATGGCTGGTTTTGATATTTTGGTATGGTTGTCAATGCTTGTGGGGAAGTAGAGCAGTTTTTCACACATACTGTCATCCACATTTCTTCCCAGTCCACAATGGTTGCCTCAGCTACGTTAAGTTGTGCTTAATGTGGCCACTCCATTTCCTTGGCATCCCATCACATCAAATGTGCCTGAGATCCCAAGGCTCCTTCTCCAGATTCTCTCATTATGAAGATTACAGGGTACATCTTGCCCTTGTTTGTCCAACCTGAACGGCTGTTATTCCCTCCCTCAAACACCCAGTTATGAAAATCCCCTCCTCTTCTAACAGATACACTCACACACACATATTACTCGACAAGGCTCTATTTTAAATGCTAATAAACGTCTATGGCTGATTTTGTTTGCTTTTCTGGTTAACCATCTTTACTACTCCATCTCATCATCTCCTTTTCCAGGAAGAATGTTCCATGTTCACCCCACAATTAAATTCCAGACAGCCTGTGAATTCAGCACTGAGGGAGTTCTTGGGAGTTTTCATCTATTTCGAAAGATAGATGAAAAAAATAACAACCCTTGATTGCTTCCAAGGTGCACAAACTATATTTGACCACCCAAACACAAGGCCGTGTTCCTTCCAGTTATAGAAAAAATATATATATAAAAATAAAAAGACCAACTCAGACACTGTGGGAGCCTCTTTTTTTGGAAAGGTAGAAGGTTTTAGTACAAACCAAAATCAGAGGAGTTCAACCTAAACTATGAATGCAAGAAAAGGGACATATGTGGTTTGCCACTTTTATAAGCTCACGCCTGATCCCAAGAGGCTTATTTATATTTTAACTACACTTGGGACATAGGATCTGCATTGCAGAACAGTAATTTACAAATTAGAACATCTACTTTGAGGATATTAAAATTGGATTTGGCTGAGGCATAATCATACCACTGTCCTTTCTCAAGGTCTTCTTTCTTCTCTGCTGGACTCACCTCCATGGCCCGCTACTAAGCTAAAGTATCATTTTGAATTTCTAGATAGGGGTGGGACAGAAAAGGTGGCATTGCTGTCAATCTAAATGCTCTGTCAAAGAGATAGATAGATAGTTAGATAGTTAGATAGATAGAAAGATAGATAGATAGATAGATAGAAAGATAGATAGATAGATAGATAGATAGATAGATAGATAGATAGATAGATAGATAGATAGATGTTGAAAAGAAAGACAGGAACTATCATTCTACTGTGACTGAATATCATACAAGAACTGCATTGAAAATGTTCATAATTTCCACACCATCATCTGATCAGAACCAGGAAGATAAGCATCAGAAGGAAGATGAAAACAAATCTGATTTTTCAAAAGAAGAGAAACTTTAGTCCCGCTTCCTTTGAAACTTCAAAAAAGGTTAGGCTAAAAACTTGGAAGGGATTCAGCTTGTGCCATATGCTATCCAAATGTATTCAACCCTCCTCAACCCTGAGTGTGCAGGACAGCTGGAAGGCAAACAGTCAAAGCATAGAAGAAAGGAGGATCTGGTGGTTAGGCCATTAGAGAAGGCCTCAGGAGACCTCTCATTCTTTGGTTTGTCCACAGACTCCCTACACGAAGCAGTTCAATCTCTGTGGACCTCACTTCTGTGATGAAAATGGACCGATATTCCAAATGAGTCAAAGCCAAAATGAGCTGACATGATTGGCCACTTCTGCAGAAACTGTTATTTAACCGAGCCTCCTTCTTGCCTTGCCAGTGAAGATCACAAACTTCTCCATGGCCAGGTTTTCTCTTACATTATTTTAAATTAAAAGTGCGATTAAAAACACAGAGTCATCCATCTGTCTGTGGATACTAAATTGAGAAGTCTAAAGAAGGACCTTACATAGTTAAGATTCCAGTTATTGTAGAAAGACAGCCAGGGAGTATGTCAGATCTGCTGGATAAGGCTCTGAGCACTCTGATCTTGCTGCAGATGTCCTTGTTTATTGCAGGGGATCTGGACTAGGTGACCTTTATAGGTCCCTTCTAATGATGCAATGGTTCTATGATTTCCACAAGTTGCTACCTTGTTAGTTTTCCCATTGGTCAGGATTTGACGTGTGCTCATCCCTAACTACATGCACCAAACACAAGAACGAGCCAACTGGTTGCAAGTTCACCCTGCTTTTTTGCACACATGCAGAGGTCAGAGCTGATGATCCTTAGTGGCCACCTTGTCCACAAGCAGCAGGTCTGGTTGAGCTGTTCTTTGCTAGGTGGGTCTTGCAGATGTGGAGGGAGATAGAGTTGGGGAGAAGTCACAGAGCAGTGGTGTAAATGAGCAGTAACATCGAGGAGGACCCTGAACTCAGAGGATACAGCCTGGGCATCTTTCACCCAAATTCATTCTTCTGCAAAAGGCCTATTTAGTGATTTGATGTGTTTCCTCTTCTTTCATGCAAGTGGCATCTTGGACACAATGTCCATGTCACATGGAGCTTTGCAAGACAGGAATGAAGATGCTTGTGATGTCTAGGAGAGAGCAGTGTCATTGCTTATCATGAAGACATTGCTAGAGAAAGACAAAGAAAGCATAGGATAACGTAAAGCTTTCTGGTAACAAATACTGAGAGAAAAAGGTAAGTTCTGTAAAGCAGGGCTGCTTGGTCAGGTTCAGGGAAACCTTTCTTTTCATTGGCGTGGAGTAGGTGACAGATTGGGACAGGGAAGAGTTGAGTCACTCAAAGTGCAGGAAGCTGTTGTTGGCTGGATGAAAGAAAACAGAGGGCTGCCATCAGTGGAAACAGGAGGTGCACGGTGCTGGTTAAGGCATAGATGTATGGTTATCATGGCAGTTAGCCCTCCTTCTTTATTAAACGTTAGTCTGCATATGAAGAGTCCCAACATAGATAAGGTTTCCTGACACTTTCAGTGTAAACAATCCATTTCAGTTTTTTAGTAATGATGTTAATATTGAATTGTCTGGGCAGAAAAATCCTATGTAGGGGTTTAGTCTCTTCATTTAAATAGAAGGAGTGAACATGATCCAGGAGTTTCCACAAATAAGTTAAGGGAAAATATTTTGCTATGCCCAAGTTAAAGAAAAAAAGAGAAAAAAAATAAAAGGAAAAATTGCAATTTGGAGTCATGTGTCTTTCTAAAACAAAATTCAGACACATTTGGCAGTAATATAAGCCTTTGAAAACCATCCTTTGCATGAGAGATTTGCAGCTATCATGTAACATGTAACTTTTCCATTTCAACTAAGCACATTATATCCTCACCAGACGCTTCCATGGTCAGCCATGTGTGGCATCCTTCTTCACAAGATATGTCTGCAGCCTCATGGTGACCCTTGGAAGACGTGTGCACTTTATAGATTGGATGCTAAACAAATATATCTGACCCTTCCTTCATTCATTCATCCTAGCTAGGCTGCTATGCATTCACCGTGGCTGTAGAGAACATCTCCTCCCTTTTGCTTTTTTTCACGTCACCAGGGTGCCAAGCATGAGGAGACATGGGAAGAAAAGCTTTTTGTCTTGTCTTCTTCATGATCACTGGTTGGTGCCCAGCTGAGCTAGAGCACTGAAGTTCAGAGAAAAAGAAGAAAGTCAAGGGGAAAGAAGATGGCAGAGGAAGGATGTGGAGGAAGGTGGAAGAGTGGGATTGAGATCCAGATCAAGGTCAAGATCAAACTAGAGATTTGACACAGGCAATTACAGTGAGGAGTATTCCTCCAAGGAAAAGTACAAAGCAGACAGAATTACAGAATGGTTTAAATTGGCAGGGACCTCTGGAGGTACCTAAGCCACTCTGTCATTGTGGTATACAACTCACCAACAGCAAGAAAGAAGGCAGATTAATCTCTGCTGGTGTAACTAGTTCCAACATAGAACCATTAAAGTTGGAAAAGACCAATAAGATCATCCAGTCCAACCATCGGCCCATCACTACTATCTTCTTATCACCTCTACAGTGTTCTTTAGTTTGGAGGACTAACCTCCAGCACAGTTTGACAGAATGCTTGCAGTAGATCCTTCTGCCTGAGAGAATAAATTGTCTGGTGCCTGGAGCAAGACTTAAACTGGTCAGGCCCTAAGGTCCTTACTAATGTTTGGTGAAGGTTCACTGAATAGAAGATGAGATTCTCTTCCCAAAGCACACAAGTAAGGCTGATGTAAGATGTAAGAAAAAGAAAAAGATGTAAGAAAAATATCTATTTTTCACCACTGATTGCAAAGTGTGGGATAATGAACTCATCTGGAGACATCTACATTACAAATAGTGAAGCTAGCTAACATGACAACTGCTTTCAGCAAGACCATGTGCAGCTTGCTTAGCACCTGGTCATGCACACATTTCCATTCCATTTCTTCCCTGGGGCTAGTTTTTGAAATACCTGAAAGTGTAACCTTCTCTGACATTGCCCTTTAAAAGCTACCAATCTGTCAGCTTGTAACAACACCAGGAGTTTGCCAGTGATGTTTTCTCTGTAGATTTGTTTCCACGTATTAAACCCAAGTCAGGGTCAACAAGTTAAAAATGTTAACAAGGGTGAGATTTGCAGTGGGTGTTCAACACCAAAGACATAAATGTCATGCAAGCAGGGACGAGGCCTTTGGACTCAGGTCAGTGCTCCCACTGCCTGAGCTGGTGAACCAGCACGATTTTGCACTTCTTCTCACCATTTCCAATGAGTTCACATTTCCATTCAGCCAGTGGGGCAAGGAAAAATGTCCCCAGTACTGTGCCCTGTCAGGTGGGCTGTACTGAATGTGTTTAGCAATTGCGTGAGGCAGTTCAGGCAGAAACCAACACATTTCTCTTCCCTTTAAAAGCTTGTGGCCTCTGCAGCCATGAACTTGCATGGCAGTCTTTTTTTTTCCCCTGTCTCTTAAGCAGCACTTATTTGGCCTAAGCTCTTTTTAATTGCTATATAAGGGTTCCCAAAGTCCTGTGGCACAAAATTATTAGAGATCAGCTGTGACTAATTACAGTTTTCAACTTCACAGGACACAGTGAGATTGTTTGTTGTTGCTCTCTTTGTTTTTAAAGCCAAGCTGAATTTCAGTTTGGCCTTGGAAGAGGTCAGCTCCCTCACTTTTCCCATGTGAGAAAAGTGAATCCCATCATTTTCAAATAAAAGCTTAGTTTCGTTTGGTCTGCCTTCCCCTAAGCTCCCTGCTATGGAGTGATACAGAAACTCTCCAGCATTTCCCCATTAAAATGTCTTTTTGTACCACAGCCCTTGACTACACAAACCCTTCCAGGATGGTCTACTCAGCTAAAGGGATTGTGCATCTTTTTCTCCCACCTATCCCCAGCTGTTACCCTGGAATGTATTGGGAACTGAGCAGGAAAATTACAGAATTGGGTCCCAGTGTTCTCCATTTTATGGGATTATGTCTTACAGCCTATTGTCTATTATACTGTCTATTATGTCTTATGAGTTGGTTCTAACACTTCATGCAAGAGCTATGTGCACCGGTCTATCATGGCACGGCTGTGGTTTAGGTCTCTGTGTGACAGATGTAGCTGGCTGTCCTGTTGCAAAGACTATTCACTCATGTTAATTGTCAGTGGGGTACTTGAAGGATGCCAATTAGCCAGTCTAGCATCACACAGCTTTCCTCACATCCTCCAGAGCACAGAATACACCGTGGTACTATCACAAGCATTGGGTTCCTACAGGAAAAACAATTTTTTGATGTTTGATAACTGTTAATCATAAGAGGTTGAGCACTATACATGCATGCAGTCTGGAGGCTGAGAATATTTTTTTTGCAGCCTTCTGTATTTATGTGCTGATATTGCATTGTGTCTAGATGTTTGTCTGGCATCAACAGTTGGAACTTAATCTGTTCATTCCCTTAAAAGTGACACGGAAGGGCTTAATAAAGCCAGGCAGCTGGAGTAGACATAGCACAGACCTGTTTGCTTTAATTACTTTGCAGGGAAAGAGGAGAGAAATATTGCCTCTAGAAGCTGAACATTTTATGGCAAAGCAAATAGAATAAACCAGGAAAACAGTACCGCTAATTAACTTGCAGTGAGCTGCAGCACAACTCATGACCTCGTGAGGAGGAACTGAAATAGCTACTGAATTGCTCTCATGACCTTGTTATCTGATGTTATTGCACCAAGTGAGGACATGGGAGAAAGGAAGGACTGTCCACTGTATATAAGTGGAACAACAGATTGACTGTTGCATCTTGTGCTGTATGGACTTTCAGACCTCAGAGTTCTCATATATACCTCTCCAACACCTGCCAGTCTTGCAGAAGCACCTGGGTGGAATTCATACCACCCGATATCAGATATTTGCATCTGAGATACTGCATAGGCCACTTTTGTATCTGTGAAGAGAAATAGGTGCTTTCAAAGCAAAATTTGTTTGCCTCATTTTAGTTTTATTCTTTTGGATGAGGTGAATCAAACTATCCACACATTGCATAAAATTCAGTTGTCCAGAGACAAGCACTTTGTGCCACTTCAAGTATCAGACAAACCTCTCACTCGTCTGGTCTCCAGCTGCCACAGAGTTGCCAGCCCAATGGAGATTTCTCATTTACCTCCAGTGTCTCAAATGACATTAGACAACTTCTATTTGAGTAATGGTCAAAGAAAATTCAGATATTTTGCTGTGGTCAGAGCTCATACAAGCGTGCCTGAGTGAGCTTAAAAATATCTGTCCAAAGGCTGCCATGGGACTGTGAGTTAGAGGAACATCTTCCTCTCTGCTCAGATGGGTTTTGATTTCCTCCATGCTTACATAAAGAATAGGGCCAGAGCTATTCGGGTTATAGAAATAAAGGGTGTTTGAGGAAGAAGAGAATAATCTGTTCTCCAAGACCTATGGACAATAGAGAAAGAAGTCATGTTCTTAGTTTGGAGTGAAGAGATCAAGATTGGATTCGAAGAAAATTTGTAATGGAGTGACAAGTGAGGCGGTGGAAATAACTGCTAGAGTGTGGACTGGGAATCTCTTTTACCATAAATCTTTAGGGACAAGTTTGACAAACATCTGCCAGAAATGACATCACTAGAAAGAAGGGGTTAATTAGCTCTCTGGAGAATTTGTTTTGACGAATTCCCTGTCTGGCCAAAAACTCCATTCTAGCTGGGAGCAATGAAGAAAAGATTATATAGGCAAAGGAAGTGGTGAAGTTAAACTTTATGTAGTCACAGGTGATTCTTTCACCTCTGCCACTTTGCTTGCTAGGAGTGAGCCTTGTTTTCTTGACAGACCTCTGGTCTTCTCGCCTTGGTGATCTCTGTCTGCCTAACTATGGCTTAGAAAAAGTTGTCTAGCAAATGTGAAGCATTTAGCTAATTTTGACAATGCTATTAATAACATACAAGAGCTGAGCATTAATTTAGAAAGGCATTTAAGTGGCTGGGATCATAACTCATTTTGAATACTCTGAGTCTCAATAATCTTTCAATTTATCACAATTAGTTAGTGCTGACTACACATTTTTTTTCAGAATGGGATGAGAAAAAAAGATGCTTAAGTAGGCATATGGCAGCACAAAACTACTATAGTTTCAGTGAACCAATGAGAGCTGGGACAAGGTAATGACTTTGTTAAGATCACAACTAAAAAAAAATCAGTAGATTAATACAGTAGAAAAACTCAAGCTAATACTGTAGATAATGAACTCCAGTTTTGAGAATAAGAGTAAAAAGAATGCTGTGGGGAATCATAGAAGAATTTGGAAGACAATGTAGTTAATTTCTATGGCCTTAGGCCGATTACATTATAAGCCATTTTTGAAAGACATCTGCTTTATACTGAATATAACTTTACATGTATATATATTTTTTCTATTTATAATTTTTGTCCAAGTCTTCCTGACATGGCCATCATGGACACAGAGAACAATCTGTTCTCTTCCACTTTGAAGACCATCTCCAGACACTCAACATTTTTTTCTTCAAGCTATAAAAACCCAAATTATTTCAGCCTTTTCTCTTCAGTCATGTCTTGCTTTGAGTCTTGGTGATGCATTGGATATTAGGAAAATCTTATTCTCAAGAGTAGTAGTGCATTGGAAAAGGCTGCCCAGGGAGGTGGTGGGGTCACCATCCCTGGAGGCGTTGTAGAGCCATGGAGATGTAGCACTGAGGGACGTGGTCAGTGGGCATGGTGGGGGTAGGTTGGTGTTGGACTTGGTGATCTTAGAGGTCTTTTCCAACTTTAATGAATCTATGATTTTATAAAAAGAGGAACAAGCTTCTTGTCAGCTAAAAGTACCAGGCATTGTCATGAAAGCTGTTACAGTGTCTCTTCTTGCATACAGTAGCAGAGTAGATGTTTCTCTTTCCTTCTTATGACTAATTAGATATAAGAGGTGATAATGCCACCGTTTCTTCCATAAGGCCATCCTTGTGCTTTAGATCATGGTAAAAATGCATAGTAAAAATAAATCTTACCCATGCCCAACCTTCTGGACCACAAAGAAAAAAAAGCACAGATTGTTGAAAGTACAAGCTTTGGAGACAGATTTAGATTTTTGGATGAGGGAATGCATGCATAACCACATCCATCAAGACATACGATTCATAGAAACATGAAATAAATCATCCAATATTATTTAGCCTCTCTTATCACATAGTCTTACCAAGAAAACCATTTCTATCTATCTTCTCATTTTATCATCTATGTTCTAATAAAACAGCCTGCATTTTGTACTAACAAGTGGTTAGAGAATTCATAATAAAGAACTCATAAAAAACTCATAAATAAACTGCCCTTTTCCTTTTTGACCAGGTAATGAATGGGGGAAAAATCTCTTTACATTTTTATCAGAACACAAAACACCCACAAATAAGCAACTAGATTTTTTGATAGAATATGTTTAATCTGAGTTTGTGTCCACTACAATATTTTTCAATTTGAAATTAATTTGAACTTCTGTTCACTGTGGGATTTTAAAAACAAATTTCTGGTCTGAAAGTGTTTTCCAGGCTCTCTCTTGAGGCAATGCAGTGACCGTGGCATCTCTGGAAAACAACAGTCTACTCAGGGATGTGGTTTAGTGAGCAATATTGGTGGCAGGTGGACAGTTGGACTATATGATCTTACAGGTCCTTTCCAACATTAATGGTTCTATGATACTATGAGAGAGATGTCTGGGAGAGGTATCAAGAGTCACACTTGGGAACTGGCATCTCTCCATACTTTTTGGACTCTCATTTACTTGCTTGGACTATCTGGTTCTTTTTTGATGATGCTAGCTTTCACCCCTATGGAATAGTTCATCCCACCTCCTTCAAGCACCTGCATAGAAATGAGTTCAGTGTCTTGCACTCGTGCCCATCATAACTGTGCACCTCATGAATAGATGTGACATTGTAAAGGCTATGCACAGCATCATCATGAAGTTGCAACATAACATAACCCATGGTAATACATGGTAAACAGCAGTTGGTTCCAAAGTGATGTTTTTCAGTTGAGAACCACTGAGGAAGGAGCAATACCCTTCACAGCAATGACATGCTAGGTGACAGTGGGAGCAGCATCATGTCTGGCTTGCTGCACATGAACTGAAACATTTGCAGCTGAGTCCATCCATTATCTTATCATCCATTATCAGTCTGGAGAAAATCTTCAAGTCACACCTCAGAACCTCTATCAGAGCAATGCCAGTACCTTGCCATCTCCTGGGACATGAAGTGTGAGAATCATCCTCCCTGTGCTGCCATCCTTGAGGTCAAACAGAGATCTGAGCCAACAGACTTCACTGGAGGAGCAATAGCATACTAGGATAGAGTATCTAAGGTATTATACCTATCACCTTCCTCCAGAAATTACAGCTCCCTAGCTAGATGAGCACTTGGAAATATGTTCTGTTCTCCTTCTCATTGTGGAAACTCTCTTTGATCAGTGTTCTAAGATGACTTATTAGGGTTTTGCAACAGGAACAGGGTGGCATGTTACCTCATCCAAGTTTTGTTTCAGAGATGTCAATACAAAGGTAACGGTCCAGAGTGAGGAGTGGCAAACATGGTTATAGGTTCTGTACCTATATTCACTATTGTTCACCATTTAAGGTCCATTCTTGTTTTGTTTTAAACTTGCCACCCACTGGTTTTTACGCTGTTCCTAATAATTCTAGTTCCCATATTGAAAGAAGTAGTAAGCAACATCCTGTTCACTTTCTGTTGGCCTTTCATATCTTCTGTCATATTTTCCTGTCGATACAGGATGAAGAGATCAAGCATGGTTGAGCACTCCTTATGAAAATGTATTTGACTTGCTTTGAGTCATTTGAGTTGGACTCGATGATCCTTGTGGATCCCTTCCAAGTCAAGGTGTTCTATGACTTTATTTCTTGTTCTATGACTTTATTATCTTGTCACCCACCCTTGCAAACAGTCCTGACTACAGTTATCCTCAGATGAAGGATAAGCAGGAAATTTGCCTTGTGGATAAGAGATTAATCCAAAAATAGAGACCGTGAGAATGAGAAAAGGATTACTGGAGGAAGGCTGCTATATAATACTGGGAGGATATGCCAATTGGTCTTAGCAGTTAGCCTCAGTCTCTGAGTGGCAGTTGGTTTTTCCAGCCCCAGAGATTGTAGTCTCCACTTGAGAAGAGACTTGACTGCAGCAGAGGTACAGTGAAAAAAAAATGTCCATTTTGAGCTACCAGGAGGAAGAAGAAGGAGAAGAAAAGAACCCAGACTAAAAAAAATCAGCGCAGCAGCAACCTGCTTGCTCACCTTGCAGCCAGCCCTTGGGGACAAGGATAAATGCAAATCCTCCTTTATTTGGAAAGAGCTTCCTGAGTTCTCACTGGGTTTTGATGAGGTCATACTAAATTTGATCTCTGATGTGGTTTTGATAATGGGCTGAGAAAAGAACAGGAAAAAAAAAAAAAAAAGAAAGGAAATAAAAGCAACCACCACAACCGGTTCACTTCCACAAACAAACACTGTCCATGACATTTGTAAACACTCAGAGGTTAAGTGAGGCAGAGAACAAACTTCACAATTTCCTGAGCACTTGTCAGGAGCAGCCTTGGCTCGAGCAGATGAGCAGGACGGGGCTGATGGTCTACGTAGGCTGAGATCCGGACTCCGAATGCTCTACATGAAGGAGAAAGATGCCCTCTAATGGGTGATCATAGAATACTCTGTTCTCTGAAGTCCTTTTTGTCCCCAGTTTTAGACTTGTGAATACGCTGAAGTGGGGGCCTGTATTTTTCATCACCTCTTTTTGGGTCCTGAAAAGGAAAAAAAAAAAAAAGACAACACTCAAAAATGTTATTGTTCAATGTCACCTCCTTTCTGCTCTCCTTCGGTCCCCATTCCACCTTCTGTACCTCTTCTGGGAAGCGTGGCCAAAGAATTTTAAAGAAAAAGACAGAATGGAATAGAAAACCTCTCGTGAGGTATAGGAAAATTCATCGTCCTTTAATATGCACAGCAAATGAGTGTGGATGCATGGTGGGCTGTGTGATGGAGAGTAGCACAGCATGAAGATGCAGCAGGTTTCTGATTTCTCCTGGAGACTTATGGTGATGTGGGATCCCTTCTAAGCACACACAGCTTTCTAGCAGCTCTTAAATCATGTATATCTGGCACTGGTGCAATGAGGGTTTGCATGTGGATGTCAGACGTGAGAGGTGGGAACCTCTTTACAGATGCTTCAGATTTGAGAGAGCTCCCTGGGAGATATAAAGAAGAGATTTTTGTACCTCAGATATTTTTCATTGCCAAGCAATATGGAAGTGATTCTTCATGTTCTGCTGAGTTAGCCTTCAGAACAGTTCTTAAAGTCTTTGTATTAACACAGAAATATGACAGTATCAGAGTTGTGGCCTTCACTGTATATTCAGCCAACACTCCAGGCTACCTAGCAAGGGTTCAGACACTCAGGACATGCCTTTCCTAACCTTGAATCTAGTTGAAAGACAAATCTATGTGGAGAAACTATCCTAGAAGCCAGGAGGACATGTTTAAGGCACTGTAAAGTGGGGTGATGTGCACATGAACTCATTGTCCTTGAGAAATGAAAGCTCCCTCCAGGGCTAAAAAGCATAAATGGCAAAATGCTGTCTTAGGGGAACATACTCCTGTTGCTTATGGAAAGAAAACAATCTGTTTCAGGTCACCAGAGTGAAGCAGAAAGTCAGATTCACTCCCTCCACAACCACAAAGGCGATGCACATCTAAACGTCACTGCCCATCCTCAAGTGCTCGTGTTATGATGTGGCACTGCTGAAACTGGTACAAAACCTCTGGGTCACATTGTGCTTTTTCTCCAAGGCATGTTAATCAGTTGATTGTACCTTGCTGAACAACACCAAACATTTGCTTTTTTGTGCATTTCTGATTTCTCTCCTTTCTTGTTTTCTGCCATGATATTTTGCCTACTCAAAAAAGCTGGAGTTTGTTTTTAGCTAAGGAAGCCAGGGGAAACTGTTTTCTCATGCTTCTTCTGATCAGGACCTGCCTACTGGCTTGTTCCAACTACCTTCCACTGGTGCTGTTTAAGAGAGAAGAACAGAAGCAAGCAGACCCTTATAGCATCAATGAGTCAACGTAATGTGTCAGATGGCACAAGCAATAATACATTGCTGATCGTTTATTTTTAAGGTTATGCTTTCCATAGTCATAAACACAAACAACCAAAGGCAGAATAGATGGGTGAGCTGGGTATAGCTCTGTTTCAAGAGGAACAGTACAGAAAAAAAAGGCTATGATTTTTCCCACTGCACCATGGGTACATACATATCCAAAGTGAGATGGGAACAGATTGGAAAAGTAGTAGTGTTTTATACACAGCCTGTCTTTGATTTGTGTGGCCATCAGGATCTCCATATGGATTAGAGAAGGGTTAAATTATTTGTTTAGTTCCAAATTCTTTATTCCCTTGTTTCCTTAAGATGCCATATTCATTGATATTAAGACTATTTTAAGCTGTTCAGGATATGGACAAGGTTCTTGAAGTAAGTGAAAATGCAGCTGATACATGCCACGTAGCCCAGCAGTAGAGCAGCCCAAGTAGTCATAAAGCCAGTAATAATGGGGTTGTGCCTTCCCTTCCCTTCCTTCTCTTCTCTTCTCCCTTTCCTTTTCTTTTCCCCTCCCTTTCTCTCCATCAAATCAGGGAAAAGGATCACAGATTTTAGAATTGCTCCTCACCTCAACGTGTACTGAGTTAATCCAGACACAAAGCACGTGACTCAGTTCATAATATAAGGAATCAAAGTGCAGGTGTCTATAATGTAAGTGCTTCTGTGTATATTGGATGCCCAGTCTCTACTGCACTTGACAGAAAGGCAAATATGGACTGGGATGCACATGCACTGAACTAGTGCTGTTTGAGTTCATTTCATGCACCCAGTCTAGCCTTCAACTGTCAGTGCAGGACATAAATGGCTGTAGGGCCTGTGAAGTATTTGACAGTTTCTTACGAATGAGTTGGATACCCTACTGCATCTAAAATGACATTAGAGGCAGCAGACTTGTAGCTTCTATTTCATAAATCATGGAGCCTAGAGAGCGGTTCAACTCACCTCTTTGTCAACAATGGCATTTGACTGACTGGTTTTCTCTCTGGGTTTCATTTTGAGTGGATCTCCGTTGGCTATAATGGAAACTTACACATTTAGTTCGTGCAGTAACATCAATATTAAGACATATATAGAATTATAGAAGCATTAAGGTTGGAAAACATCACTAAGATCATGAAGTTCAACCTCAGCCCATCACACTATGCCCACTAAACCATGTTCCTAAGTGCCACATCTCCATGTTTACTGAACCTTATCTTAACCTGTGAGCTGATGCCTACGCTAGGTGACATTATAATTCCAAGCAATTATTTCCCATATCCCTTGCTAGCCCCCCAGGAAATCACTGACAGATTTTTTTTCCAAAGGTCTTCTCCAAAACTGTGAACAAATATATGCAAACTGTGTGAAAATTAGAGTCATAGAATCGTTTGAGTTGGAAGGGACCTTTAAAGGTTATCTAGTCCAACTTCTCTGCAATGAATTACAAGCCACAGAGTGGAAGGAAAGCTGAGCAATGTCTGCAAGATCCATACATGGCTTGAGTTTAAGGGTTTAGACTTGCACTGTGCTGGGCTTGGGTTAAGGAAGAAAGTCGGGGGAAGAGGAAACATCTTTATTCTGAAGCATGTCTGCCTAATGCCTGCGAGGATTAGATGTTAGCTGTTCTTTGCCTTGCTAACTTTCACTTGGATGAAACATCACCAAGACTCACTCCTATTTAGGATTTGAAGCCAGAATTTCCATTGGCTGTTTCAATACCAATAAATTATGCTGGGGCATGTTGCACAGCCTTGATCAGTTATATTTTTAAATTCTTAGCATTGGTCCCTGGCATGCTTTTGACTTGTGCCAATTAGTGCTCACCCAGACAATTCTGGAGCTTGGTTTGGGCATCAGTGAAAGGCAGAAACCATTCCCAATAGGCTATTTGGATGTGGACACATTCTCTGTGAGGATAAGAGAGGTTAGGTGCGTGGATGTGGCCAGCTCCTGCCAATTGGCGTCTGGACAAGACAGTGTGACCTGGCCCTGTTTAATATACTGTTATAGATGTGGCCTTTTTGTCCAGATGGCACAGGGAGAATGCCAAGACTGGTTTTGAGTGGTTGCCCAATCTTCCTGAAAGACTGGAAATCAAGCACTGGTTTCAACTTTATAGGAGCTGGAAACCTCTGTGTGGGCACAAGGCTGAGTTCCAGGGCAGAGGCTGCTCCTGTAAAGACAAAGCAGTTACTGCTGTGCCTCTCTGAGTCTCCTGGTTCCTCACATTGTTCCTCCACACAGCATGAAGAATGACCTTTGTCAGATCCTGAGACTCTACTTAATCTGAAGTTGAAATAACTGGGTATCAGCAGTGATGCAAATTAAACAGATGGCATCTGCTCTCCTAGATTAGCTGTTGCAAGAGTTGCCAGCATGATTAAGCTCATCATGCTTTCAAGCTTCCCTTGGTCTTGGAATTGTGCCCTTTTGCCTCCTGGTGCAGCATATTTTTCTCCACTGAAAAGCTCAGGTGACCATCTCCTAGACCACATCTAATGGGATAAGTGAAACAAGCCAGAAATTCTCCTTTGACCCTCAGGCAATGGACACAGCACAGATTGCACCCCTTTTTCTTCCCTTGTTTCTTCCCTTGAAATAGGATGCAGCTGGAAAAGCCCCTGGTTGACCCTGTTCTGTGGATGGCACTTGACCCAGGCCACAACCTTCCAATGGACACTGCTACCACCTCAACAGCATGATTAATCACAGGTTAGCACCTGATCCTACATCCAGCTTCTGCTTAATTCACTAATATAGACATGACCTTCGATTCTTAAATTACAGAACACAAATGCAACCCTGACTTCCTTGAAAAAGGAACATATCATTTGATTAAAATATCAGCAATTCATATTTTTGGAGGTATATTTACAAGACATCCAGAAACCTTGGAAACACAGGATTCTAGCACGTATCATTTTAAAAATCAAGTCTGCAAACTTTCTCTCACCTGGATCAATTTTTCAGTGTCTCCATGATGGAAAGAAACAAAGAGATTCGCATTGTACGGTGAGGGGCACTGATATCTGTAGATACTTGTAGTGTCTTTGTATTACTTCGCTCACGGCTGAGAGAACAGCTCTAATTTTGTACCACATTTAGGGGCCCTCTGCAGTAACACACAACTTGTGTAGGCTTCAGATCTCTTGAGAAACCTGTGATTATAGGTTTGGTAACAATCCATCCACTGTATCTATCTAATGATAGAGTACATTTGGAAGGAAGATTATATATAATTTTGTTGCAGCGATTCTTATTTTTCTCCTAAGTGTGTCCTAAATTTAGTATATCAGGAATGATCAGGGATGAAGACCACACTCAGTTTACAGTGAAACCAATCCAGATTTACGTCGGTGAGGGAAAGAGCGATGCCAAAAAAAGCTAACGTTTTGCAGCTTACTTTGCTGCTCTCTGAAGTTAGAACATTCCTTGTTCGTTTGTCACTGTGTGGCCACTATTTTTGTTTACATAAGAAGCCAGTTCAATTATTCAGATCCATGACTATGATAACCTGAAAAGTGTTCATTCATAAAAGCGGTGCCACGTCACATCTTCAGTATTGTCTCCTTAATTCTCTCCTTCTTGTGCAAAGTCAATAAAGACGTAAGAAAAGGAAAATGGGAATCAATCCATTTTCTCAAAGCAATATGTTTCCTGGGAGGTGCTACTAACACTACTTCACAGTTTCCACAATAACTCACCAGAATCAGCCACATGTCACATCTCACAGCACTGGGCGTTATTAGGATACGGCATACCACAGGAGGAGTTCTGAGCTAGTGATGACCAATAGAGACAAACCATAGTTAAACTCCAAACTGCTTCCCAGCCTGTTGCAAACCTTGTTCTGGAGTGCTCCAGTCTTCCTAGTTCCCATCCTTGTTCTGCTGTACTGTTTGCTTTCTTCATTTTTTATCTCCCTCCTTGTCCTGGTTCTGGTCTTTGTGCTCTGTAGATTTTATCATACCTCCATCAGAAGATCTAAACTGTAAGACAAAATAATCATTTTAGCCAACACTGAATCAAGGTTCCTCTTTTTTTTTTTTTTTTTTTTTTTTTTTTTTTTTTTTTTTTAATCTGCTTCACTTTCTGTAGATAAAGAAAACCTCAGGATGAATCCACCTGAGATCCACTGAATCTGGGGAGCCAGCTGAATTGAATCAGAAGAAATGTTGTTTTTTTTTCTAATCTATCACAAATCAGCTGGGGTGGAGTTGAAAGTTGGGATTTTCTGAAGGGATATTTTCCATATAATCATGGTTTGTTACCATTAAGGCTCCCAAGTGAAGGTTTGGTGGATGCCCAGGAGCAGATTTTGTATTTAGAGCTACATAGTAGAGAACATGCAGTAGAGGGTGGTGAGGCCCTGGCACTGTTGCCCAGAGAAGCTGTGGCTGCTCCATCCCTGGAGGTGCTCAAAGCCAGGTTGGATGGGGCCCTGGGCAGCCTGAGCTGGTGGGAAGTAATAAGCCCACAGCACAGCGTTGGAGTTGGATCATCTTTAAGACCCCTTCCAACCTAAGACATTCCATGATTCTATGCAAAAAGAGATTACCCATAAATGCCATAACAAATTCTCTCCCATAGAAAATACTGCAGAACTTCACATTCTTTGGGGAATCAGAAGGTAAATGAAACAAAATCTTGATCAGCAAGAAAACATGAATGTCATCTCCCTTCAAAAAGTATCTTTAAGTGGATAGTTTTTCATATTTGCAAAGTTTCTTCTTATTTTCCTCTACGGATGACAAGGTTTTGAGAAACTTCTGTCTCCAAACATCTACTCTTCTTGGCCTCATATAATTGGTTAGAAGAGGGTAGTGATGTCTGGGTACTGAAGAGCGTAGGAAAGCACTAAGGTCTCTGACAGATACCCACAAAACCTATCAGCCTAGGAATAATCAAGTAGAAAAGTTACCAGACTGTTCTGATACTTCAAGCACTCGTCCACCATGGAAAAAAAGCAATAGCTTCATACCATCCCTTCTGCTTGCAGAGCTGGAAAGTTGGCAGCCTGAAGCCCACATTGGGCACTGCATAGGTGGCTGTGCTGCCAGAATGCCTTGGGAAGGTGGGCTGGCAGGAGACCAGCTGGGTAACCTGCCTGCCTGCTTTCCACTGACAGTCTTGAAGAAGTTATCACATTCTTGTAGAATGATGCAGCACTGCACAGACAGCTTTTTCCATTGGAAAACTGCCTGCAAAGCTTGGAGAAACTGCAGTGGTGGGAGCAGACCAAATTGTTAGAGGTCTGGTAATGTACTGAGTTTGATCATAGTCTTAGCTTCTCTGCACTTGGCTTTGTAACTTTTTGGCTCTAAGAAAACACTTAGGATGCTGAGGGTGTTAATGTTATTGCTAACTTTTATAGGTCTGTATGCCTATGAATGTTTTAATCCCTGCAGTAGTAGAAGGCACACATGGCACAGCTTATCACAGTCTTCCAGTAGGACCTTTGGGAATTGATTCCATGTGTGTGTGCCTCAGTTACCTACCACTAAAACTATACTTGCATGTTTCACAGCTGCAGTAAGTTAGGCTGGATGTGACTCTGGGCCCTGACTGGATGCTAGGGATCTACTGCTGGAAGGGGAGAAGGTGGTTGGGTGGAGAAGAGACATAAACTACAGAGAGAAGGAGAGGGGCGAGAGAAGGATGATAAATACTGGTGGTACCTGAAGCAGTTTCCAATTCATCATTGGACATGGATGCAAATAGAAGTATCAACAAATGCAAGGCAAATCTGACCTAGCAGATGAGTTATTTTTCCATGTTCAAGTGCTGACCTCTGTTTGATGTCAAGGGAAATGTCGGAGCTGTTCCATTAATATCACAATAACAGTGTCAAATGTCCTGCTATATAGTATTTATTCTCTTTATTGGGCATCCTGACCAGTGCCAAATCAAGCTTGTGACTGTGAACAATTTCCCTTGTGTTTGGGGCTTATCTAATGGATGGAAGAATGGGCTCTAACAATTTTCCAGTCAAAGAGAAAGTTTGAATTGCAGCAGAATATTAAATAGATGAATGTAATATGGAAAACAAACAAATCCAAACAAAACAAACGTAAAAAACGCAACACGTTGCTTTAATGGCTTTTATGTATGGTTCAACAAAAATAAACCCAAAATTAAATAGCATAAAAATAATGGAAGAGAAGTCTAACATAGTAAGACTGCAGTAAATTTTACACTTTGAATTCTTTTAGCTAAAAAGTATTTTTGTGACCTTGTTGATGTTAATTTATATGAATTTGGATTACATGCTTATGCATTTCTTCATCAAAATAGCTCTTTTACAAATGAAAACACTTTGTCAAGGCCAGCTGTTCCTCTGAGAGTGTTGAGCATTCTTCAATATTAAGGACAGAACAACAGTAGCCTACGAGCTCTGCTCTGTGCCCTGACTCCTGGTACCCTGCCATAGAAGTAGCTTGGTTGATCAAGAAAAGATCAAGCTGAGCAAAAAGGATGTATGGATTTTATACTGCAAGCATAACAGCAGTTTGTTATAGAAATGCTTTTCTAGTGGTCAGCTGAAGAGGTGGTTAGAAGGCTCCTAATCATTAATGGAGTTGGGATGCTGGCTTTAGTTGAAGGGTTTTTCACAGCAACAGCACTACAGAGCTGCCATTTGAAATCTGCTTGAGCAATCACCCTGCAAGCTGTTATGTACTTAGCACAAGGTGTTCCACTGCAGCTGCTCAAAACAGGAAGCAAAATAAGGCAACCTAGAAAACGTGATAAACTTTGGCTCTGCCTTAGGTCTCACCACATGAGCTCAGACTGGGGACAGAGTGGTGGGAGGGAGAGCTTTTGCCACCTTCCCATGTAGAAGTGTGAATGTTTTATGATAAGTGTACCTGATAGCTGCCTCTGCTGACCACATCCTTCCCGTTGTCTGAATTGCTCTCCACAGGCTGTGCTTGGGGCTTCCTGTGCCACCACTGTTCTGCTCACAGAGAGGCTGCCCTACAAACACACTTGGTGGGGCCACCACATCTGTGGGGTCTGCCTAGCAGCTTCCCATAAAGAAAGGGCTTTTTGTGTGTGTGTGTAGACTTCATCTGACACATCGTGAGTACCACAGATTTCTAATGTACACGGCAGAGATTTACCTGAGGTGTAAGAAATGGAGGAAGTGCTACAGCATCAGCCCTGTGCTACAGTGAGCCCTGAATATGGCCTCTGACAACAACTGAGAAATAACGCTTCACACGAAGATGACAAAGATCAAAGCACACAGGTTGGGATATAGGATACAGGTTGGGATATAGGACACAGGATATAGGTTGGGATCCCCCCGAAGCCTTGTTTTTAGCTTTGGTCATTAGAAGTCTAATTGCTCTACATATCATGGAAAGAGCCCATGGGTGGTTAAGCCTGTGGGTTGGACTTCAGCCTCTGGGTCCTCTCACAGAGTCAGAGAATCACTGAATTTGGCCTGGAAGGGACCTTAAAACCCACCCAGTTTCAACCTCCTGCCATGGGCAGGGACACCTAGCACCAGATCAGGCTGCCCAGGGCCCCATCCAGTCTGGCCTTGGACATCTCCAGAGATGGTCACCGACAGCTCTCTGGCCAATGCCTCACTGTCCTCTGATTAAAAAATATCCCCCTAAACACCTAAATTAAATCACCTCTCTTTTAGTTTAAAACCATTCCCCTTGTCTCATCACTATCAGACTGTGTCAAAAGATGGTCTCCATCTTTTTTTATAAGCTCCCTTAAAATACTAAATGGTTGCAAGGCCACAGGCCTCAACCTGCAGCCCATGGGCTTCCAATGGTGAAGAGCCCTTTTATCAGGCCTTGGCATTTTGGAGATGTTAGGGGCCTCTCCCTCATATTATATTAAATGGAAGGACATTTCAACTTGGCTGTCTCAGTTCCTGGGTTTCATAGAATCATAGGACATCCCAAGTGGGAAGGGACCCAGAAGGATCATCAAGTCCAGCTTTCCAATTGTTGCCCTTTCTGCTCTGCAGAAAGCCCTTGAGACACCCTGACATTGGTTGTCTGTCCTTCTGAGCGTCTAATGAGCAGCTCTGAACAGCTATGGAGAGGAAAGTTTCCAAGTAAACTACAAAAGAGAATGTTTTTCAGTGTTCCTCAAAGCATATTTCTTGTCCAGATTTGAATTTAAAAAAATCCAATCTAAACGAAATATCACCTGTTAATAGCTTTATTTTGGAAGAAACCAAAGCACCTCATTAACCAGGGCCAGCCTTACTTAGCTGACTTGAAATAAAGAAATGATATATTGGTGAAAGCTGATCAATACAGCATGCCTGTAGGCAAATATACAGATTGGATACTTTCCTTCTCACGTAATACATGAATAGCATTATCAGAAACAGCATATTTCCCAGCTGACTGCAAGGAGCATAAGCAGGAGATCATTTTCTCTGGAGGCACTATTTTCTCAGCAGTGTCTATCAACGGCTACTGCATAGGCAATAACCAATTAACTGGCAGATGTAAATAAATAGCTCTAATATATCTTGTCTGACAGTGCTTTTGACATATGCTGAATTCAGTGACTTGGTTTTCACCTGCAGAGATCGTAAGGATGGTAGAATATTGGGAAGGTGCTCTTCTGGAAGTCAGGCCATGTCTCCTTCACCCTTCAGTGAGGAATGACTACTGGTCAACAAAACAGCTGAGTCCAGGATCAGCAGGTCTGAGTACACTGGAACAGAACTAAGATGAACAAAACTGCCCAAGGTGGTTGTGGATGGGGCAAGAACAGAGCACAGTATCTGCTATCCCACTCCCTGGGAGGCCTAGCCAGCTGGCTGGAGTTGGAAATCAGGAACAGACTGAGCATCAAAGCCAGTTTCTGAAGATGCCTGGCCAAATCTTGACTGCATGGAAGAATTAAGATTTTTATTGATCTTCAGCTTCTTGCATAAAATAGGGCATATTGAAGAGCTGGCTCACCTTGACTTGGATGACAAAGAACATTGAAGACCAAGAAGGAAAGGGAGGTAAATTAAAAAGTCAGTGAGTATTAAAATAGTTTAATTAAGGACCTTTTCTAGAGATGGTATTGCTCTGAAGTAAGCATTGTAATTTGTACTCGTGGGCCTACAGCCCCGGAAGTAATGTTAGCTCAGGTGCTCTGCTGCCAACTCACACCTCTGCTGAGACCCCATGTGTTACCAGTACACCATGCTGACATGATGCTCCAGTCCTGCCAGCACTGACTGAAGAAACTGTGTTCTGCAGCAATTTACTGCATCAGAGGGATTATCTGCAGGAAGGCATGAAGAAATGGCATGAAGAGTAGCTGTGAATCGTGTTTTCTTGATACATTTTTACAGTATTACCATCCATGAATCTCTCTCTACCCGTTGGTTCCCTCCTGCCTTGCTTTCCGAAAAACGCTAGGATCCCGCTAAACAATTTGATTTCTTACTGCTGTTGAAGCCCTCAGAGGCTTGTCTTATCATCAGGAGGGCACTGTCAATTACTCTTTTCAATGGAAAAAAATGGAGACTTTCCTCCTCATTGCTCAAATCCAAGAACAAGGACCATAAGGAAAGCTGTGATGCCACAAGACTCACAGCTGTGGGGAATCTGCTTTTCTTCCCCAAGGGCTGAACCAAGAGGCTCAGCTAGCTTTTTGGTTTGTTGTTTTTTTAAATTCCCTTTTCTATCTTTCCTGTCATTTTCAATCAGGGGGATGATTTTCCAACAGCTCCTCTCTCTGCGGCCTGATGAGCATAAGAAGTCTGTCTAATGCCACGTTATTTCTCATGCAGACTGTAAGCAAAGGCAGTACTAAAAGGCTCATCCACTTGTCGAAAAGACTAATGACTCTCCAAAGCTGTTGAGATGGAAGCTCTGGAGCACTGTGCAGAACAAGCAAGTTGTACCTGAAAGATTACTTTTGTCAAGAAAAGATTAAATGTGTCTTGCTGTTTACTTCTTGCAAGTGATTCCTGCTACTCTCAAATCTGTAGCACAGTGCTGCCAGAAAATAGGTGACTGATAACTATTTGTAGAAAGTGGCCTATGGAAAAAGCAACAAGGCTTCACCATGAATGTTTCCTTCACTTTGAAAACTGGAGAGTTCATAGAATCATACAATCACAGAATTACTTGTGTTGGAAGGGACCTTACAGCCCATCCTTTTCCAGCCCCTACTATGGGTAATGACTCCTCCACCAGACCAGGCTGCCCAGAGCCTCATCCAGCCTGTCCTTCGATTTATCCACATCCCTAGCAGTCAATATTTAAGTGCAGTTGCAGGACACAAGTACCTCCAGCTTGGTGAAGGCCATGAAGACTTCTGTAGGAGGAGCAGCTTCTCTCTTACCGTTCCCAGCACCATTTGTCACAGAACTCAGTTGGCTGCTGAGGATTAAGGTCTCTGCCTTAATTATGGGTGCTCTGCTTCTACTTGATTGTGGTGCTGCAGAATGAAAATCTTATTTTTATTCAACCCAAATTAGTCCTCAATTGAATTCATCTCAAAGGTACTTTGAAGACATTTCTCCAGTATTCAAATATTTCTTTTTCATTTCTCAGTTCATTGCCCCAAATCATAGAATCATAGAATCACAGAATCACAGAATGCCCTGGGTTGTAAAGGACCTCAAAGATCATCTAGTTTCAACCCCCCTGCTATGTGCAGGGTCGCCAACCACCAGACCAGGCTGCCCAGAGCCACATCCAGCCTGGCCTTGAATGCCTGCAGGGATGGGGCAACCACAGCCTCCTTGGGCAACCTGTTCCAATGCATCACCACCCTCTGAGTGAAAAACTTCCTCCTAATATCAAACATAAACCTCCCCTGTCTCAGTTTAAAACCACTCCCCCTTGTCCTATCACTATCCACCCTTGTAAACAGTCGTTCCCCCTTCTGTTTATGTTATATTACTTAGGATCTGTGAGCTTTTCCCTCCCTGGAGGCCCATGTCCTTAGAGGAGCAGTTTTCCCTGCTGACTCCACAGGCAGTGATGGATGTCATCCTCAGTACAAGAAAGGAGGATCAATCACGATACCTTGATCAGATTTCAATTCTGATTTGGTTTTGCAGTTCATGGTTTCATACAGTACTATGAAGGACACCCATTTCACATGGTGCTCACAGTTTTAATTATTTCTGTATGACATTGTCCTGCTCACTGAAAATACAATGAAATCTGACTAGCAGGCTGTTTGTCTGCCTGGATTGTCTGTCTTTTTAGAGCTGTTGTGGATTATTTCAGACTTCTGAGGAAGTTCTGGAAATCAGCATTGCTTAGTTTGGAGAAGTGTTGGAAAATCCTGATTCTTTGCTCGGAGCTCTGAGCAGAGATGGTGGAGAAGCTCTGGCAGTTTGTGACTATGTCAGAAAAAAAGCTGCTGGGAATACTGCTGGTATAATTAATGCTAGATGAATGGGGAGAAATAAATTGGATGACCTCTGAGGTCTCTTCCAGCTTTCCTTGTTTCTGAAGCTGCTTCTTCAAGCCCATGATGTTCTGTGCAACCCTGGAACTGGTTACTGGGAGCCCAGGAGGCAGTGTTTGGTCTGTACCAGCCATTAGCAACATGAGTTCTTGCTTTGAAGGGACTCTGTATTCAATTTTTATTTATTTATTTTTAAAATAGATCTGCTAATTAATGTGTGGTTTGTGCCTGATGAAAATTCCATTTAATTCAGGGGAACATTTTTCTCTTAATTTCAGTGAGCTTTCAAAAGATCTTAGTGTGTTTTCTTGTGATAAATACAATGACAGTCTATGCCTGTTGCTAGCAAAATGAAACATTCCATTCTCTTTGTAGGAAAACTACAAATGTTTCCTTTATAATTACAATGCAGAATCAGCCTTGCTATCTCATTGTAGCATTAATCATTTGTATACAGCTAGTCAATTCTGTGTTCTTTTTTCTTCCCTCCAGAATTCACTGAGCATAGCTTTTATCATTGTGATTGCAGATTATTCTTAATCACCTTCAAGCCAGAAAAAGAAATAAATCATCAAAAGACTCTGAGTGAA
The DNA here is from genome assembly GCA_016647715.1 of Pavo muticus. NCBI lineage: Eukaryota > Metazoa > Chordata > Aves > Galliformes > Phasianidae > Pavo > Pavo muticus. The sequence continues at coordinate 2,503,430 of JACDJE010000112.1, forward strand.
CATATCAGGAAGCCAAGCAAGAAATCTTCTACTCCTTATGTAATGCAACACCTGAAAGAAGGTGTTTTAAAACATTTAAAAGTCTCCAATGGCAACAAGAACAACAGAAAATGTGAAAGCTGATGTGCATCAGGGCGAGGTTATCAATTCCAGACCTCCTGGCTCACTAGGGGATTGGATCAGTGGACGAAACACAAAACTTGAAGGTATTGGAATTATAGAATCATAAAGGTTGGAATATGTAAGATCATTGAGTCCAACCATCAGCCCATCACCACCATGCCCACTACAACATGTCCTTAAATCCATGGTTTAAAGTCAGCTGCAGACCAGTCCTTAGCCTGTCACCCCTGTGATCTAACAGTGCTGGACATGAGTCAACCCAACCACCTCCATCTCCTTCTCAGGGACTGAGGTTGTTGCCTTACTTTGATTCATTCCTCTACAAGAAGATGCTGAATGTTAGACAAAAACACGCTGTTGCATAACAAACAAGGTTAGAATCACTTTTTGTCCTGTTTGTTTCATCCTCCTGCTCTGACTGATTGGCCAAGCCTTGTGTCCAGCAATTAATATACCTGTTCTCTTTCGTGCAGGGCTCTTGTGCGGAAGTAAATAAACATTGGTTTATATTTATTGGTTTATTATATATTGGTGGATATAGTGGTTTGGTATGCTTGACCCATCACATGAGCTGCAAATTGCTGCTTGCCCAAATTAGAAGAGAATAAATGTTGTTTACCTCAGTTAGCATTTCTGGAGACAGATACATCCTCATCAGGTGCCAAGCATTTCAATTCAGCAAGACATAACACTCCTGCAATCAGGTATGTCTCTTGAGAATCAGCCTTCCAGAGGTGTATTTGAGAGGAAGATTGCAGAGCTATTTGCTCTGTCGCTTAATAGGCCAACAGTGGAGAAGCAACATCCGTGTACTCCTCTGGTGGAGGGATTTGTCCCCATGGAGGTGTGTCATGGGGAAGCCCTCACTGGGTGGAAGGAGGAATGTCCAGCCTGCTGATGGCCACGTGTGACTGATATCCCTCTGTGCTGTGCCCTGTGCATAAAATGACTTTAAGGAGTAATGCTGAACGCGAAGGGGGGAAATTCTGATCTGTTGCAACTTCTTTTGCTGGGGAGAAATAGCCTTTAAATTTTGCAGTTAAGTGCTAACTATTCAAATTAAGAGAATGAGGACAACGGCATCAGGAATAATCAGGACAGAGAGCAGATCTCCTTTCACCCAACCACCTCCCCACAAATCCTCGTTAGCCCTGTAAAGCTACATGCTGTAGTCCTGAACTGCAAATAGCTGAGAGAGATTGGAGAAACAAAAAACAACCAAGATGAATCTCAATTTAATAATCCCCACTGCAGGTTGATTTATTTAAAAATAAAGATCTGAAGCAAAGAACAAAGGAACATTTCTAAATGAGGATTGCTGCTTATGTCTAGTTGGTACAAAGAAGGTGGAGCTCCAGAAGAAGAGATGGATTTTTTTTTCTTTCTTTCTTTTCTTTTTTTACAACATCATTCTGTACTTTAGGATGTTATTTCACCATTCTTTCCAAATCATACCATCAGCAGATTCTTCTTTGCTTGCATCATTTTTGCTAGAGAGAGCCAGTCCTAGCAAGCAATTCCCCCCATCTATCATTCACTGCATGAAATTGCTGGCTGAGACCCGATACCTACAACTGAGATGATTCCCAGCCTGCTTTAGCTCATATCTGTGGCCATTAATTCTCAAGAGTCTGCGGTTTTGATTATCTTCTCAAACACCAAATAACCTTCAGAATCTACGTGTAAAAAGAAAACTACAAGAAAAACTCCCAAATATCAGTGTAAACCTGTTTGTGATTTATCAGTTCAGCTGGCAATTTATAGTACAGATTTAATAAAAGAATAAATGCTTTAATAAAGGAATACCCCATGCACCATTTGTTTACACATCTATAACACTTAAGAAACAGATGCATGTTTCTTTTCTATTTTTTTCTTCCCTCCCACCCTATAAATTGCTGTTTTTGTAATGATGGCAATGGTGTTCTCTGGATAATTACAGCTATAACACTGGGTACTGCTTCTCATTCACATTTCATGCCCAGCCACTGAGTTTATACTGCTACCTGCTATTCCTGCCCAACTTTGCAGAGCTAACCTCGTGTGCCATTTTCCATCATTACTCATTGAAACAAGGGAAAACTCCGAGATGTGTCAGAAAAGGAGCTTTGTGCCAGCTGCAAGTTTTGCTATGAGGTTTGAAGTTTGCAACTGTCCTAAGCAATGGTAGCTTAGGAGTGACTTCGTCCCTCTCTGCCGCTTTCCTTCCCCTCTTTTTGTGGACACAACATTTCTGTATTTCAGCAGGGATTTTCACCCATACTAGAGCAGGAGAAGGAATGACTGCTTGAGATCCAGAGGGGAAAGGAGGCTCCATCCTTAAGATGCCACAAAACCTAATGTTGTGCACTGTAGGCAAAAATCAACATCCACAAGACCCTAACCAGGGTCCTACAACTCTGCTGAACTGGATATGACCCCCAATGGGGTTCCAAAGTGATGGAGCGGCAACAAAATATATTGAAACATCTGAAAGCACGACCTATGGAGAAAAACAGCGGGAGGTGGGATTGTGTGGATGAAGGACATACAACCCTAAAAGCATAGGAGTGGTTGCCTCCAGACGCAATCAAGTAAATCATGATGGGTGTTCACTTAATTGCTTTGATAAACTCCAGTGACAGAAATCCCACATCGCTCCTCAATCCCAGGGCTGCTCTGCCTTAATGACTAGGAAGTTTATTCTAATATCTGATCCAATTTTACTTGCAATGTTGACCTGGGCCACGAGAATAGTCTTTAAATGAGCAAAAGGTGATTCTTCTCAGTAAGGGAAACATCCCATCTTTGTGTCCCAAAGGACTATGTTTAATTTTCTCTCCAGCCCTCTCAGATTTGATTTTTTTCCCCCTAGCCTGTAAGATCTCTTTAGCCTATATTGTCAACCAGCCCTAAATGTACTTGCAATGTAACAGACAGAGGTTTGGTCTAGTACCAGATCTGGAGGTTGGTGGCACTGCCTGTGGCAGGAGGGTTGGAACTTGATGATCCTTGGGGTCCCTTCTTACCCAAGCCATTCTATGATTCTATGATTGGAGGAAAATACAATGTTTTCAATTTTGCATCCAGGAGACAGTTCCTCCAAATTTTAAGTGACCAGTTACCTTTTTTTTCTTTGCCCCTGAATTCAAGTAATCTATTAATTTTAAGACATAACTTCTCTTCAGTTGGAGGTTTCTACTTGGCAGCTTTGGAAGACTTATTGTCTCTGGGGAGTTCTTAGAAACTTACATTCAGCTCAAATGTGATTATGGGAGCTTATTCCTCAGCACATATAAATTGAGGGTGGGAAGCACCCTGCAGAATTTGATATGATTAAATGTGCTTTGAGTAATTAATCTGCAATTAGAGACAGCGAAGGACTGAGAAAAGATGTGATTGCTCAAATGACAGAAACTAATGCCATTTGAATTGCCCTAGAGGATCCCTTCTTATTGCTGGTCTCTGGTCCAAAAGCACACAGACTGATGGTGTGCAGGCAACGGAATAAAGCTGTCTATGCAATTGGGAAACACAGCTGTCTGTGAACTGAGAACACCGTCACATCACCCCAAGTCTCCACCACAGTCATTTCCTCTCTATACAGACTGATCTCACCTAGCATTCTCTGTTGCCCACTTTCAGGAGATGAAGTCTGCTAACATATCACCTTCTTGTGCTTTAAATTGGCATACTGTCTGAATTCTTCATGCTGATAAAAAAAAAAATGAAGGTGTACTCATTTTTGCTTGTGTTGGCCAACCTATACATCTCTTGTGTTTTATGATTTAAACACATTTTAAAATGAATCCACTTGGCATTAGAACTGAAAGCTAATGCGTATCTCACAGACGCTGTGCAAGGCTATTTTATGAAATGCATTTCAAGCACCTCATGGTCTGTGTGTTAATTGAAGTGTCTCCAGTGTATTCACAAAAGCAAGGACGCCCCTCTAAGTAACTCCTCAGCAATTTGTATGGCAATTTGTAAACTGCACTCTAGACCTGATCTTACTGGCACCACAGGAGTGCTCACACTGATAATTACAGATAATGGTTAGTGGAGCAGGTTTTTCAGGGGATGTTCACTTAATGACTTACAAAGATAAAAGCACAAACTGGCCTTGAACTATGCCTATGTTTTGCACCAGGCAGACATCAGCTCAAATAACTCGGATGATATCCCAGCAGGGATCACCCGTCTGGGAGTCTTCTTTGCTGAGATGGGAATGCTTTCTAGTTTCTTCTCATCCTTGACCTATTGCTTGTTGTAGAAGACAATTTGACAGGGATGACAAAGAGTGCCCTTGAACAGAACATTTTCTCTCCTGGTATTTAAGAAATGAAATGGACTTAAACAAGCCCATATTTCAAGATTTTCCCATGCTGGAAAGTGCTTTAACTTGGAAGCTATTAAAGAACTAGAGGGCAGTAGATCTTCTTTTATCTGTTTTAATCTGACCTCCATGACCTCTAGTTTTTGGATCTTGATGGGAAATAGTTATTTAGCTCTGTCTGTTCGGCCACGACAGCAGAGCATGGGAGCATACACAGAGCAGAACATGAAGTGAACAGAAATTTGCCATTAAAAGGAGAAGTCTGTGTACACATAGATGCCTACATGCTTCTTGGGACTGCATTCTTCATCAAAAGTTCCAGCTCCTTCCTGATTATGAGACACCAGGATTATTCCAGGTCTCAGATTTGTACCGTAGTTCTTTATCCACTTTCCTCTTTCCTGAACCCAAACCAAATTGAGTCCAAGGAGTCACTGGGTGGCTGTTTTTCACAGGTATTCTGACTCTCTTGTTAGCAAAGGATTATTCTGGGAAGCAAAGAGGTGCATTCAGAAAAAGAGGAAGATAGATAGTTCAGTTAAGACACCTAAAAAGTTTCCCATTTAAAAGCTTTAACTTGAAGCTTCAGCTGGAAGAATGATCTCCCCCAGGTTTAACAGCTACCAGAAACCATTCATTCAATGCCTCCAAGAGTAAAACTGCAATCACCTACACTGCCTTTTAAAAACCTGTAGACACTGGTGTTCTTTTGTATTGAACAAGGACTAGCTGAGTATCAGAAGTGAGATGAAGTAGCTCACTGTTAAAACAACATTGTACTGTCTTATTTCATGTCAATTCCCAGTGTATATTTTCCCTTTTCCAAAACCAAACCTGAAGCCTCAGAAGAATGAGTTATCCCAGATCGGGCTATCCATAGATGTTGTTCAAAAAACGCTCTTGCACACATGGTCTGATTTTTGGGTGCTCCTGTGTGGAGCCAGGAGTTGGACTCAATGATCCTTGTGGATCTCTTCCAACTTGGAATATTCTATGATTCTATGAAATTCAAGGTGCCCTATTCCAACACAAAAGAGGGCTATGTTTCTTCATAAGAACATGAGTTCCTCATGAGAACATCAGTTCTTGTAAGTTCTTACCAGATAATTTAGTATCTGATGGGTTTCTATACAGTGTGGAAGGCTGTGGAGTAGGGGATAGACCTCCGAAATGAGTGACTCAGCTACTCAATAGTTTTAGACTTCTTGTGATCTGTCTAGTATCACAGATTCCTGAAGTGAGCTGTTTCCTAGGGATGTGATTGAAGAGAGACTGTTTAAGTGCTTTGAAAAAGAGTTGTGCAAAAGATTAAAAATACGTGACTAGATGTTGCATAGAATAGCAGAATCTAAATCAAGCTAAAAAGTATAATCAGTCTTTTTCATCTCAATTTTAATTTAAAGTAAAGCACTCAAGACTGAGTAAATTTAAGGCAGTTAGTTGGGATATTTTTCAGGGATTTATCCTTTCAATCTTAATTAATATCACAGATAAGATGTGGGAAATTTCTTGGTGTTCAGTGCACAGATGAGTTCACTGTCACTGTGAGACGTGAGTTAAACTCCCAAATTGACCTCAGCAGCTTTGTGCATTCACTCCTAAGGAGATGCCTGCACATTCAGAGCGTCCTGGTATTTTGCCTTAGATATTTTAATGTCATGCAATTTGTTATGCCTCAAATGGAGAAGGAACTGAAACAGTACAATCAGGATGATCCTGCTCATAACAGTGACCACTGAAGGAAAAATTGGAGGCACCAAAGCAGCAAGATTTGAACATGTTCAGACCCTAGTGGTTGGATCTATCATCTTTTATCTAGCAGACAAATAGCTGCTTTACTGCTGGGGCCACAAAGACAGCAAAAACAGAGCTGCTGGTCATGATGGTAAGTCTGTTTCTACATCTCCTGTTAGTGGCTCTGCTCAGCCACCCAAAATTCTGTCTAACCCATCCTAAAAGGTAATGCATAGGAAAAGAGTAGAAGAAATGGGGAATGTAGGGGAGTGATCCTGTATCAAGAATAACCTCTCAGAATCTGACACTACATAGCTCAGCAGCTTCCTGAGCCGGAAGTTGAATCCAAACCTTTGAATTTAATAATCCTCTGAAGCGGATCCTCGATGGGTTTGCCTTCATTTTACAAGCCTATCTATATATTTGGACTCCACAGCTTCCCACAACATGTTACAGGATATGAGCTTGGCAGAAAAAGACTTCCTCTCATTTGTTTTTAATGTGTGTTCTTCTCATTTGTTTTTAATGCGTGTTCCTCCACAATTTTACCAGGTGCTCTGTTTAATGGGTAGAGGTTCTTATTCACTTTCTTTCACCTCATCACCTTTCATGAATTCCATGGTTTAACAAGCTGAAGAACGGGGAGTATTTGATTGTCATCTTTTGATCCGTTTCAGATCTCAAAGTGTCTTTTCCTGGATGGAGAAGAAAGATGTGGGTGCACCATTCTGCTATAGTAGCAAAGACATTTTTGTCTTCTCTTTGACTCAGTGTTTTTACGGTCATTCCTAATATTTATTACCTCTTTGAGCAATGATCCAATCTGCAGAGAACTCAACAGAAATTCCAAGATTGACCTCTGTGGCTCAGTCTCTTAGTAAATAAGCAAATAAATCCCTTTCCCAGTACAGTGCACTGTGTTAAATAAGAGAAAAGAAACTCAAGATAAATTTCACTGAAGCATTTAATCAGCTCACCATCTAGTATTAACAGTGCTGATGGCGTTCATATCTCCAAAAGATGTATTAATTCATAAAAAAAGGTCATTAAAGTAAGGAAAGTGAACTTCCTATTACAAGACAATGAAGCTGTTGAGGTGCAGGTGGCCATGGGGTCAGTTGGCACTGAAAAAAATATACTGAAGATGAAGGAATTTACTAATTAAAAAGTGTATAGTAAAGCAATGGCCTGATAATGATGATGGAGACAGATCTACAAGCCTGAACCAAAGAGGTATTCACAGCTTTCCAGCTCAGCTGTGGCTGTAAAAATGGGAATTGGAGCCTAAGAGAGACTGAATGAAGACGGGATTCTCATGTGGGTCACCATCACTACCAAAAATAAATTCACATACTCTTTATCCCAATTTCCTCTGGAACTACTCTGTTTCTTCCATGCAATGGCTGCTAGCTCACATTCCCTATGTACAGCAGGTAGAGGATATGGATCCAGGACGCAGCAGGCTGCATTAAATTTATACAATAGATGATTTTAGTGTTGTACCTCTAACAATAAATATCAGAAACTGCTTCACAAGAGAGAGAGAACTCTGTATAGGTTAGCTATGGCATCATGCACCCTAGCCATGTCTTGTCTGGGTCTCTTGATATTTCAGTATGACTCTCAGTAACTTCTCAACCTTAAATTCTCAGTATTCCAAGGCAGTGAACCAGTTCAGCCCACACAATTTGTAAATTTATCAATGATATTATCACTCTTTAAATCTGAGTTTGGTTGACTTGCTCCAGATAAGAACCACTGAAGATACAAGAAGCTTTGAGCAGGACAGCAAGGCTAACACCAATACAGACACACCAGCTAAAGTTCAAGACATGACCCTCAGGATCCATAACTAGATTTTCCTGTCTAACTCCAACAACATGAGAAATTCAGGTTAGGAGTAAACCTAATCAGGTTCTTATTTAATCTAAGCCCTAAAACTAACAGACCTTCTGTCCTTGTCCTCATATCCTAAGTACAGAAGTCATAAAATATCTCTGTAACAGCTGAGTAATGGATTGGGTTTATGTAAAATTACTTAGCTATATAAGACTTAGGAATTTTAGATCAGGATGGCTGAATCACCAAAGACAGAGAGTCATACTGCTGATTTCTTTCTTTTTATCTCTGTGGCATTTGAAGGAAATTCAGAGAGACATGACCTGCCCTAAATATCCACTGACTTTATAGAGGCTGCTTCAATAAAAGCTTATTTCTCATTCCACTGCAAATCTCTGTGTGTCAATACACATAGACATTAAAGGAAAATCTGGGGATAAAATTCAGGCATATTTCCAACCACCAGATTCTGTGCAGCATTATTTCCTATGTTACTATTGCAAGCACTTTTACTGTTGAACTTCTTCAGGCTTTCAAGTGATGGGATTTGCAGAGAGCCCAGTATGAAATTGTTTGAAAAACATTACTCTCTGATAGAGTTATAACACTGCAGATACTCTTATACCCAACCCAACTGGTAAATCATACCAAAATGTTGCACAGGGCATGCTTATACCATCAGTGAAACCCAAACAGGAGTCCACTCTTAAGACCAGCTTTGCCATGCACGCACTTTGTAAACCCTCATGACTGCCTCAGGTTGCCAGCCACAGCTTTTCAAAAGGGCATCCTTCACTCGTGAGAAAAACTATAATTCTGCTGGGGCTGAACATGTTGGATGTTCATGCCACACAACACATAGCTTAAATTCACTGTGTTTGGGCACTTCGAACACAGCCCAAAGGCCATAAAAGTGGAGTAGATGTGGTGTTTCTCTGCCCTTTGTGCTGCTAGTAACAAAGAACCAACCTCTACAGATCAGCACTTGGAAGTGAAGATGTTTTCTGTCTGCCCATTTATTATTTATGCCATCCTATTTAGATCTGTGGGCATTATGAGCAGAAGCCAGTTGTTAGTAAATGTTTATGCAGCACAGCATAGTGGGGTCCAGATCCTGTTGGAGGCCCCCAGATGTTGCTACGGTATAAATTCTTATTTGCTACGCTAATTTACTACATGATTAATGAGTCTGGAGCAGACCCAAAGGCTAAAGCATGCTCACAGACACACACACACACAAAGATAAAAGCAAATTGTTTGGATTAGCTCTGCTAAATTCACTGAATAAGTGTCACTTCTGTTCTTCGTCCAAAACATTGCCGGATGCTTAAAGCTTTTTCAGTGGTTTGCAAAGCATAATCTTGATCAGCTGCACTAAGTCTTTTTAAAATTAAGAATGAGGAGGTTGGATTGGCACGAAGGGGACCTTTCTCCACCACAAAAGAAGTGATGTCTCGTAATTTCTTGACATACATCTGGACACCTTTTCCACTTCAGGTCTCCACGCTCTACAGTCCTCTTCATTGGCGCATGAACTGCAGATTGCACAAGTGAAAAAAGAAGCAGCCTGATATTTTAGGAGGTCTCACCTGCAGCTCCTCTTCCAAGCCTTCTGTACAGCACTGCTGCAGCCTCTGAAATACTTATTTCCCTCCTCTGACTGTGAAAGCAGCAGAGAGGACCCTTGAAATATGAATGCCCTCCTTAATATATACCTTCATAGAGAGCCTTAGTCTTACTCTAACCTTTTAATTCCTTTTAAATCTATGTAGAAATGCATTGAATGATGAATAAGAAGGCAGCAGTAGCCTCCATATTGAGCATCACTTAGTATAACAGCCATTTGGTATAAAATGATGGATAGTAACTAAAGTATTCCCCTTTGTGAGTCTCCTGAAAAGACCTTAATGTCCAACCTCATCTAGGTCCTCTTTAGGACATACCTTTAACCACACTGCCTAACATGTACTCAGAATATATTTTATTTACAAGTGAAGAGAAACTCTTCTGCCCATTCTGTCACTCTCTGAATGGAGTCAAGCAAAACTCCAGTAATGTCCCAAACCAAATTGGTTTTAGTTTTTTAGATCTGCATTGTAGTAAAAAATCAACATTTTACACAGATTAGAAAAAAAAGAAACCCTATTGACAGAAGTTCAGCAAGCTCAGTTGCTTGCTCCAAGTTTTTTAAGGCTTTTTGGAGGTTGGAACCTTTGGATTCTTGACTGCCTGTAATAAGAGCCATAAGACTTTTGTACACAGCCTTGTGAACTGGTATGGTTGTAGTTAGGAAAGTGATTCTCTAGGAACATAAGCCCCTTTCCCCAAAGATCTGTTTTATTGTGTCTTTGAGTCATAGTGGATTCTTTAGCAAGCAAAACTAATATTTTACTCCTGTTGGTTCTGCAGAGCCAAAGCCGTTAATGGAAAAATCATCTCGGTTTGGTTCCAGCTCATGCATCATCAACAAAATGGTTGGCCACATTCCAATGGCAGAACTTTTGGGGAGGACTTAAGAGGCACACACAAAAGGTTTTCATCCCAAACTGAATTTGTGTCCCTGGTAATTAGGGGAGAGGGGAGCACATCTTTAATTTTATAAACCAAATGGATGCAATCTGGAAGACATTGAGTGAAACCAGACGGGGGGAGAGAATTTCAGACTTCACCATTTTTTATCTAGCCGATTTTCTGATGAATAGCTAGGCACTCATGTGAAAGTTTGTTGTGGTTTCTCCTGTCCTGTGAAAGGCTGCTGGATGTGCAATAAAGGATGTAGAAATACATCTGCCCAGAGATTGATGATATTCATGGCTATTTTCATTTTGCTAAGGTTGCAAGAGAATGGTGACATTAAAGAACACAGTTGAACCACTTACTATGTAAAGGTTGGATGTAAAAGCCTGGTTTTCACTGAGATGACAAGGCAATGCTTGCTTTGTTGTTATCGTTTGATTGTTTTTTGTGTGTTTGGTTGGATGGTTCAGGGTTGTTCGTTTTTCATCATTTTTTTCCTTTTTTTTTTTTTTTCATTAAGATCCAGACTACATCAGCCTCCAAAGGCTTGAATTAAAAGTCAGCTCACCCAGGAAATATTGTGATTTTTTTTTTGGTGTTTAAAGATTATGAAGCACTCACAAATTCTGGGTTCTTCAATGTTGCCTCCTTCTCAGGGCAGAGCGGAGCCAGAGAAGAACACAGAAACGTCTGTAAGCCCATTAATTCCCTCTTTGAGCTCTTTCTTCTGGCTGCCAGGTCACACTACTGGCTCATGCTGAGCCTGCTGTCAGCCAGCACCCCAGATCCCTTTCTGCTGCGTTGCCCTCCAGCCAAGCATCTCCCAGGCTCTACCTTTGGCATTTCTTCACCCCAGGATGCAGAACTGACATTTACCCTTGCAGAACTTCATGCTGTTGATGAATGTCCAATACGCCGATCTATCTAGATCCCTCTACAAGGCCTCCTGTCCCTTGGGAGAGTCAACAGCACTTCCCAATTTAGTATCACCAGCAAACTTACAAAGTTGCATTTAACTTCTGCATCCCAATCACGGATAATGCTGAACAGAACTGGCTCTAGAACTGAGCCTGGGGAACACCTCTAGCAACCAGCCACCAGCCAGATTCACTACAACAGCCCTGTCATTCAGCTGGTTTATCACGCAAAGTAGTGTGAACCTCTTTATCTCACAGTTGGACAGTTTGTTCAGATATAGATACTGGCAAGTCTAATAAGTCTGTACTTAGTCACAGAAATCCTATTCTTGTGCCTCAGTTTACCCAGCCCTAGGCTGAAGAAGCTGGGAGACCCTGGACATTCCATCAGTGATTTTCTTTAGCTCTCAGAAGTGAATTAATTACAAGAGCCAGATTCACTCAGAACAAAGCATTTGTATATAGCTGGGACTCCTATTGCAACGAGCTAGGGAGGCTGAGAGCTGGCTGGCTTGTTGGGAATTTCTGGGATATTTGACCATTAGTTTCCATAGTAGCATCATTACTAACAATTTTTCAGAGATATCTAACATCTTGATTTAAATCCAGGCACAATTTAAGGTTATCGTCAAACCAACTGAAATTCTTCTTGAAAAGCATTATTTGCATCTTAAAGAGCCCTTATCTCATGCTCTACAGAGCACCTGTATCATTATGTAGCTATTTCCTTACCCACTTCTTACCTCTCCTGCTCCCAGGCTCCACATTGCTTATGTCTAGTTGCCATTCCATTCCCTTAGCTAAATGCAGTTTTATCCATGCTGATGCATATTGTCTGTTTCAGTAAATGAACAGACCAACCCTCAAACCATTCTTCACATCAGACATTTACTGACTTGGATCTAACAGCACCGCAGGGAAGAAACTCTTGCCACTCTGAAAGAAGAGACATACATGGTATTCTCCTGACAAAGGTTTTACTGACCTTTTTCTTGTTTCTGTTCAAATGCTACATACTTTTCCACATTAATAATTCTGGTTGATCTTTGAGCTCTTTTGAAAGACTTTAAAGAGACAATTGTCTTTTTTTCTTTTTTCTGAGTACATATTTTTTCCTAGGAAGGTGAATTGGACAGACCAGCCCAAAGCAGCTCAGCAAATGTGTTCCATTTCTTGGAGGAGGAGAACTATATCCTCATGTTTCTGGGTAGGAATGAATTTTACATCATGAATTTCAGTATTTGAGTATCCAGAACCAAGATCTAATCAGAAATAGTCTTTGAGTTACCTCTTTGATGGTATTTCAGTACTGAAGCTCTAAGAATCAACACCAAGATCTCTTCATCTGGCTGCACTTGGGCACTTCATGCCATTTGAGAAGCACCTCACTGTGACAGGCATTCCCATCAAGTTGGCAGGTAAGTATCAGATCAGACGGAAGACTCAGAGGTACCCGGTGTCACAGCTGCACTTTCCTGATCCTCTTTTCTGATCTCTCCTGCTTCCCTTTGTTTCCCTCTCTCCACAGTGTGCCTTGGTCTGAAATCCCTCATCTGAGAAACCTGTGTACGTTTTCCCACATAAGAAATGTCAAATGCCTTTTATGAAATCCTGCTGATAAGAAAAAGAGGAGGAAAAAGAAAAGACTCTGAAAAGAACTACAACAATCAAAAGAAAGAAAGAAAGAAAACACCACCTCTGTTTCTGAACAGATGGGAGAGTAAAGAGTGAAAAATGGATCGGAAAAGTAAATGGACACCAGTGAAGATGGACACAGCTTTAAATCACTTTGATGCCAATCTCTACTTGAAGTTAAAGCCTCTAACAAGTGACACTGTATTTCTTTATTTTTTATGTCAACATTTTTGTGATTGAATCAGACAATTTCACTGAGCAAAGGGTATCTTCTAAGTTTTCCCTATTCAACTGGCAACTGCTGTCAGTGCTATATTAATAAGTAGCATCACCCTAAAAGATTTTGAGGGATTTCTTCCATGCCTTTTGAACTCTGAGTTGCCACTTTGTATTTGCCTTTGTATTTTGTATTTTGCCTAACTTCAAGGTTATGCAAAAATCTTTCCTTCTCTTTCTCTGCTATGCAGTTGGCTTCAGAATACCCATTTCCACGATAACAAATTTAGTGTCTGACATCTGTGATGTCTCTGGTGTTTGTAGAACATTTATCACAGTGTTGTACATGTGTCTAATATCAGTGATTCATTTGGAGCAGCAAAAATTTGACAGCTATAAAATAAAACCTTGACTATAAATTGAGAGAGAGAGAATGGGAACCACTAAATTATACTAAACCTATGAATACTGGATCTGGCCCACCCCTCTGAAGTGTTCCAGTGTTTCCATGGGTCATATCTACATTTGTAAAACAAAGAGGAAATTGGAGCCAAACCAGGAGACTTCCATGTTCTCCTTGGTATGAACCCAACTCTGCGATGTATAAATCCATCAGTAAAGCAGGGCAGGGTCTTTCCAGTGGCCTTGAGGCCATTCCATATTAAGAACAGTCCTTGGCTTATGCAAACCTCAAAACAGGACTGAGCATTTTATGGAAAAATGCTAATTGGCATTAGCCAAGAACAAAAGAATTTAAGAATTTAACAGTATGGATGACAGAATTTGTGCTCTGGGGGAAGTTCTTTGATATTCGTTAACTCAGTAGTGCAGATGGATACAAAACCTTGGTATTATCATTTTGGAAGGAGGGAGAATTTGTTTGCTTAGTTTTTTAGAAGTTTCAAATGTTTCTATACAATAAGGGTTATTTTCTAGGCTAGCTTATAGAACAAAGGATGTAATTTAGTGCTAATTGAGCTCTTCAGGACTTTACATGAGCAACTTCCAGAGCACACTTGCTGCTTATATGACCGTGCCAAAAACCTGCTTTGATACCTTTCATGTCCCCACTTAGCCTGAAGAAGAGAAAGTTCAGGGAAGATACTGTTGTGGCCTTTAATATATAAAGTGGTTTATAAGGAAGATGGAGAAAGACTTTTTATCATGGCCTGAAGTGGCGGGACCAGGGGTGGCAGTTTCAAAGCGGGAGAGGGTAGATTTAGGCTGGATGTAAGGAAGACATTTTTAATCATCAGGGAACAGTGATTCTGAAAGAACCTGCCCAGAGGGGATTTCAAAGAACTGAAGACCCCTCCAGTCTCCTCAGAGGACATCTTGGAAGGGCTGGTCCAGGTAAGGAAGAGTTTTATCTTTGTCAGGAGGATCCAAAACACAGAAGATGTAAAAGATGCAGGAACATAGGTTATGTACATACACATATATCTCTGAAGGTGCCTGTTGGTTACAGGACTGGCTAGTGGAGGCAACTGGTTCTGACTCATGGTTTTTGACTTCTTAACTTTGGCAACACAAGACATCCTAAACTGGCCTTTAACAGGTCGTGATGAAAAGTGTTGGGAAGTGATTCAGCAAAAATTCAATATTTATGGCTACGAAGGCAAACTAACTTCTGGGAAGCAGGAGAATGTGAGTTATTTTTAGGAAAGAAAGGACAATGAGGTCTTGTCTACACTGTGAATTTTACCCAGCTCTCAAAATGGCCTGTAAGCTGTCTGAAATTGCTATGTAAACAAATTTCTGGCTGCCAGAATCAGTGTTACCACTCTTTTAGTTTTAAATAGATTTTGGAGGTTTTCTCTGCTCTGTTTGTGAACAGGTCTGCATCCCTGAGTTATAATATATTGTTCCTTTCAGTGCCTTGTAACAAGGAAGAGTTCTTCCTTCCCTCCTACAGAGGAGGTGGTCAGAGGACAGAGAGGAGAAATTAATTATTGAAGCTCAGTGTGAAACATGTGACAAAATAAGGTCTTCATCCCAAAATTTGAGCTAAAACTCCAACCACTGCACTGCCTTTTTTCCTAACTGTGCTTCAGGTATTTCAATATGCACTTAAATTTTGGAAAGGCGGATCACCTGCATAAAGGAGACATTGTTATTTGTCTCCTTGGAGAAAAAGACTGGGTAGAGTTCAAGTAAACTCTTATCCATTTTTTTTTTTCCCAGTAGAACTGCTTTATTTTGGAAGGGCAAAGCCCGGAAATATGGAATAAGGAGCTCCAAAAATAGGAAGTCCCAGGAAATAAGGATGTCCCCACTGCCTAAACTGGCCTCATGAATTCCAGTCTGAACTGGCAACCTGGTACATCCAGTGTGTCCAAAACCACCACCTTTATACTCAAGCAGTCATCTAGTTCCATGTTCTCACCCCAGTACTGAATCAGCTCCACCTAAACCAACCATAAATTGTCTCTAACATGGTTTTAAAATCCTAAAATGAAGGATGTTTCAATTCCTCGTTACTCTTGCCATTTAGAGTTTGTTCTACTATCTGTCCTAAATATCTCTAGCTAAGTTCAGTTTTGCTTGTTTTGTCCATAGCTGACCAGGAAAGCATAGTATTTCTTTCATCTATTTAGTTGTCTTTAAAGTTTTTGAAAATCATTTCCAAGCTTTTCCTTGGCCTTCTCTACAATAAAAACTTAAATTTCTTTTGTAAGCCATGAATTCCACATCTCTATGTGGATCACTTTAACCTTCATCAGTGTCTCCAAACATAGCGTTAAGACATACCAAACTCACAAGATATTCACAATGTTTGCTATGTTTCATCATCCATTAAGCTCTTGCCCACCATATTTCTGCTCCTGTACAACAAAGGAGTTGCGTTCAGCCACTTCTCTGCTATTCACAAACTTTTGACTGTTGAAACAGTGCTTGGAATAAGTTGAACAGAAGTAAAAGAACCAAATAAAACAGGGGTTTGATTTTCTCCTAACCTTCTTTAGTACCTCTTCAGCTATTAGTTTTCTGTGCCGCTTAAGTACTTCTCTTAAAATCTTCAGATCAAAATGTTGCTTATGTGCTCAGCAAGTAGAATAAAATGGACTCTTCGTTCTGTTTATCTCTCTCCAGTATGTAATAGGATAAAATATTCAGTTTGTGGAATTTGCCTGAAAAGATCTGGCAGCCTTCTGAGATTTTTTTGGCTGGTAGGACAATCTGATTTGGCAGACTAACTATGAAGTTGCTGAAAGAATTAAAACTGTACTATTGGATCAGATGTGATATGGTTGTTTTGCTAGAACAGTGTTTTGGAGGTCTCATTTCCACTGGTTTCTTATACATGTGTAGTTTTTAAAAGGTCCTTAGGTCCCCTCCAACGAGGAATATGGTAGTACGAATTAAACAGAACAATTTTCAAGCTTTCATTGTTTTTCTATGCCTTTCACATGCTATGTGTAAGTTATTAGACATCTAAATCAATAGGACTAAATCCTATTGCGAATCTATAATTTTTTATATGGGCGAAATCCCAAATGAGAGCAGTTCAGTGCTTACACAACTTACACCTCCTTTATTCTTGCCAGTTCTTGTGCTTGGTTGGGCTTTTCAAGTTTGCCAAAGAGGACTGAGGTCCAAGCGTTGTTTTCCTGCAGGTCTTCCTTGCACATTGCACTACGCTCCTGAATGCTGTTGATCCAAAATATTGACCACCTTTCCCCATCTTCTCTGTATGCCCTATAATTATCTGTCTTTGCTACCTGGGGGTTGGTCCTAAAACCTCTGCTGGAATGTGTGTGCAAGAGTGGGGAGCACAGCAGTTTATTCAAGTTCCACCTCCCCCAGTGTCTTTCTGTTTCTCTCTTTCATCAAGGCATATCAAGGCAAGAAGAGCTTCAGCAGATTTCTTTTTCTTTATAACAAAGCTAGTAATATTCTGAAAGTGCAAATGAGGCCTTTCAACACAGAATGGCTCCAGAAATGCCTTAGGTAAGCAGTTTTTCTAATACAAAAGGCTAATATCTGACTGTTCTGTAGCAATCAAGGAAATTCATGGATCAATATTTCCCACCAGAGGACATGTCTCAGGCTCCCTTTATAAGTGTCTTTCCAATCAGGCACGAAGAAATCGTTTCACTGAAATAACTTCTGTCTGCCCTCAAAAAGCAACACATACTGCTGCTGAGAAGATACATATCTAGGTTTGTTTCTTCCTTGTTTCTTTTTTATTTTTTTCTCAACCATTTAGATGAAAATGGATGGAAATTTTGAACAAAATTGAGTACCCTTATTTGGTGACTCTGTATCACAGCTTTCTCAGAATGCCAACACTGGCCTATGAGAATCAATCTTCCAGACATCAGTAGTCACCCACTGTGTGGATCTCACAGGAGTTTGGATGTAAGGCAGCTCACAACTGAGTGAAATTTGAGAACGGAGCCCAGGACGTTTTTCTGAAGAAAGGAAAAGCAGGAGGGAAAAGTAGGGCCATTGATTTATGCTTGGCCCCATGATGTTCATAGTGTGGGCAACTCTGATAGGTGATGGGGCACCTGAGCAAGTCTGAGGCAACTGCAGGACTGTTGCTATGTTACTCTATAGGAAATGGTGTGGGCACTATACAAAAAGCAAAGTGCTTTTCTCTGCAATGAGTCAGGGAACACCATACTTCATGAACTCACAAAAAAAGGGACAACACTGTGTTATGTGGGGCCTGCCATCATCTACAGCTTCCACCAGAAGTTGCTAGAACTGTTAGCACTTGCTGTGCTTACCCCAGGAACTCAACAGGACCATGAGATGAGCCAAATGTTGTTCTAATCCCACCTGCACTGTTAATTTTTTAGCTTAGTCTCTAACATGGTTTTGGCATAGGTTAGCATTTCCAAAACAATTCCTGGGTATTGTTCAGGCATTATCACAAGCCAGCAATCCTTCCAAATTGGATGCAAGTGGACTGTTCTAGATTACATCCTGGAGAGGCAGATAGCTGCTGGATCAAGGAATGGATGATGGTTCACACCAACACAGGTGACTTCTCTGAGTACAGCAAGGATTGGGTTTGTGCCAAACTTAACAAGTGTCTGTCCTAAATCCAACTGTGCTTAGTTTTGTTACCATATAGGCCATATAGTTGGCCTATGAGAGTCAATCTGCTGATTGTGTACATCCATGCTTCTACAACTACCATATGTCTGGGCTTTTCCTGCAAATTTTTTTTCCATGTATATGTCAAGCTGCTTACTATCTTCTCCCTTGGGTCACTTGACTTCTTTGCCCTTTTCCATCTGTCTCATCCCCTCATCTGTAAATGTGTAAATGAAAGACAATTATAACTGTTTAACCAAATTTAGAAGCCTGTATATTTCCCTTCCTTGCTTGCGTTGTACCTGAACTTAATCAAAAATGGGCCCCCAAAATCTGCCTCTCACACCAACCTTAACAAACCAGGCTCAGTCTCATGCTCCTTGCCATGAAATCAGTCCCAGTCTCATGACACTCCCCATGCTATATCCACTTTGGACATCTCCTTTCCAGTGTTTTCAAGTGCACAGCCACCTCAAGCTGCTGATTTGCTATTAGGTTCAGATGGATCACAACCTTCAGGGCCCCCAAACTGTAGGGATCCAGAATGTTGCTTATACCTAAAGCAAGTTCTGGCCTTTGGTTGGTTCCTGAAGTCCTTCTAGGAAGAGACCTTGTTTGCAGTCTCTACTGTTATATTCTGCATCTTACTTTGGTATTCTGCATTTGCAGCCTCCACATCCAGGTCTTCTCCTTGCAACCAGCTCTTAAAAAACTCAATATGGGCTTATAAAGACCATTCCAGCAAATAAGTCAGTGTTCCTCTGTCCCTGCAGTGTCCATGCTGCCTTGAACCCCTCTATTCCTTCTTCTCCTTTCCCTTGGAGTTCAGAGGATAGCCTGAGGCTTGCTTATCCATCATGCAATAGATCCTGTGCAGGGGATAGGATTTCAGGAGGACTTGATACTCCTCATAATATTTTTGCTGTTGGCTGATGGTCTGTATCTCCCAGGAGAGAGCTTTCCCAGCAACAGTGCCACAGACAGCATCTGCCTGGTACCCATCCTCTCAACTACATGCCACCACCCAGAGTGTGGGCTTGGACCAGCTCTCGCTGCCTCCAAGTCAGAAAACAAAAAGGGGAAATATGCGTTAAGCTCTTCCATTAATAACCAGTAATGTCCAGCACAAGTGACCCTCAGTGAGCATCCCCCCTTCCTTGTCCATCTATCTGCTGTCCCAACCACTTGCACTTGACAGCACGTTCCAACCAGGACGGGACTTATGCCCTACACAGTGGTTCTGTCCCTCTCCTGGCTCAGCCACATGTTGGACAGAAAGCCATAGAAATTAAGCAATTAGTCTTAGTCTCTATTTCTATACACATGGGGCATTGATCCTAGGGTCTGTTTTATGAGCTGGGGAAGGGGAAATGGAATGGGGACAGGGTGGGGGAGAGAGGAGTGTGTCTCATTTATAAAATCAAGCCCCTGTTCTGGTGAAAATTGAAGTTCCTGTTTCTTGCCCTATGTATTAGACTCCCTGTCGTCTTACAGGAAGTCTTAATAAAGTCTCCAGGGATGTTTAAAATGAATTTTAAAAAATCATAATCCCCATATGGAAGCATTGGCATCAGTAAGATACACCACTGCGTGATAGCATGGAGCCAGGGAATATTTGAAGGCCTGTAAAATAAACTCATTAAATTGGTATTCTGAATGCACTGCCTATGGAGAAAGCCCCCCACCAGCTTCTTTCTATCTTTGAGCAAAGAAAGAGATGTGCCTGGAACCAAGGAGATCGAGGCTGTAATGGAGGGAGGACAGCACTTCATTCTGTAGCAGGGACAAATGGCAAAGGACAGACCCTTACTGCAAAGCAGAGATAGCTTTCCGCTTTCAGAAGGTCTGCTTCAAATCCATCCCTCCTTACATTGAGGGACAGACAGTTCAGAGCTCTCTTGGCCAGCCATAGGTAGGATTCTGCATGCAAGGGGATGGCAAGGTCTTTAAGAGGTAGAAATACTTTTTCATAGAATGGCTTGGATTGGAAGGGACCTCAAGGATCATCAAGCTCCAACTCCCCTGCCACAGGCAGGGCCACCAACCTCTTTATCTAACACTAGACCAGGCTGCCCAGGGCCCCATCCAACCTGGCCTTGAACACCTCCAGGGACGGGGCATCTACAGCCTCTCTGGGCAGCTGTTCCAGCACCTCACCACTCTCATAGTAAAGAACTTTCCCCAGATATCCAACCTAAATCTTCCCTCCTTCAACTTAAAACCATTTTACATAATAGCAGGACAATCCTGCTATTATTTACCCTTTCAGACCCCAGGCAGCAAGTAGGATATGTTACAGAGGAATGCAGGAAGTGTTACAGAGGAACACAGGAAGTGTTACAGAGGATCATAAGATAGGTTGTCTGTCCAAAGGCCACCAAAATCCAGCATCATTCCAGTGTCAGGTTAGCCAAAGGTTCCTGGAACCCCTTGTTCTGAACTACACAGAACTACACAGGAAAGGCAAAAAGAACCGGTCAAGCACACAGTGATGCTTTTCTGGAGGACCTCCCCTGTTTCCTTATAAAAGAAGAATGTATCTTCTACAAAATCACAGACTTAAGCCCATCTAAAGAAAGTTAAATTACAAAAATCTGTCTTTTTTCCCCATTTTCCCTTCTTTAAAGCATAAATTTTAAAGCAAAATTACTTCCTCCAGGGCAATGTATCACCTCTTCAGTTTCTCAACAGCAGATTTTGAAAGCGAACATGCATTTCTACCATGGTTTAAATAGGAGCAATTCTATTGTATCCCACGACCACCCTGCAAATAATTTTGTTTTGATATGCAGTTTTATGGTAAGGGAAGACAGCAAAGTTCAGGGAGGCTTTATCACTATTATGATAGATCAAGTCCCTGAAGAGTCTTAAGAATGAAATATGCACAAAACCCTGTTTCACAAGATCAGTGGTCAAGTCCTACCCATTGTCCCAGATATTGCTTGTGACATTAAGCAGACTGTCTTTTGTGCTCCAGTTACCCTGCTTGATGCATCTCAGTCTGCATGAAGGGCTCAGTACATCAAAAGATGTATTTTCTTCAGCCAGAAAAGATTAGGACCATAAAAATGTTTTGGCTTTTTGTATAGAAATGAGAGGAGCGAGAAACAAAGTGCCATGTGAAATCAGAATTAGTAGAGAGCTCGTGTTCTCCTCGTTTTTGTATGATGCACCTTTTAACCACCTTAGTGGGTATGGAGTTATGCTTCAAGAGGGTGTTTCATTACTGAGTATGCAGATACACGCTCAAAGTGCCCAAATTCCTGACCCTCCAAAATAAAAGGAAACAAAAATAGGGAAAGAAAAGCTTTTGGAAACTCTTTATTTCTGAAAATGACCCCTTTTTTTTTAATTTAAGCCTACCAAAATAAAAAAAAAAAAAAAACAAACAAACAAACAAAAAAAAAGGCCAATCATCCCCATAACATAAAGATCAACCATGACCTACAGGTGAAATGTTCCATCTCCAGTCCTGGAAGCATTTGGGGGTTGATCCATTTGTTCACTTGTTTATTCGTTTTGGCCACTGGAAGGAGAAAGAGCTTTGTGTAAGGTTTGTGACTCCACGTCACCTGGTGGAAGAAGGAATCTCCAGTGCCTCATTTGTTCTCCATGGGTCTAATGAAGTGATCAGGATGGCACTGGTGATCCAGATTTCTTCCTTGATCCATCTCAAAAGGGAGATGGGCACAGAGGGGGCAGAGCCAAGACACTGCTAATACTTAAACCTGCTTTATGAAACCAGTCAGAGTTGGTTCAGAGTCACATTGTGTAAGAAAGTACACAAAAACAGAACAAAAAGAATATTATTTTTCTTTGAGAGTCTCTGGGGCTTCTTTAATAACTCCAGGGGATTCCATCCTTCAGAGAAAGTTGTCTGTTGAAAGGGTATCATTTAACTGGCTAGCAATAGATGTACTGTGGTTGTACAATCTCCTGGCAAGACAGCACAAATCTATGCTCATTTTTTACACTGCTTTTCATCAACAACATCAAAAGCGAAAACAATGGAGGAAATTGAGGGAAATAACAACAACAATAATAATAATGCCTGCAGTTTATCCATGGGCTTTTTATAGCAAAATAAACCAGGATGAAATTCAGAACTCCAGCTTCCCAGCCCCCTCCTGTTGACTTGCTCTTCCAGACTCATCCCTCCTTACTGCAGACTTCTGGGGACAGTCCAGCTCAACCTTCATCCCCTGAAGGCAATAACTCTTACCCAATGACTTTTATATCATTGGTGGGATTTCACATCCATTAACAAAAGGAAGAATAATACTGGAAAAAGAAGATGGCTCAGGTAGATAAAATGATGCTGTGAAAGTCTTCTTTAGATCAAAGAAAAGAGGTAACAAGAGCCAGGCTCAGCTCAACACCACAAATAAGACAAAATCCATCCAGCACAAACTACCTTTAGAGTTGTCTCAGATATTATTGAGGAAGAACAAAGTCCCCTCTAGTGGAGAACAGGAGATCCTGCAAGTCATTCCTCATCCTGACTGTAGTATGTTTGATTCCTTCTTACCACCCATGACATGCAGACACCACATGATGAAAGCAGAGATATTATCATTAATACCTGGTTGTCTGAGCCTTGAGACTTAAATCCTGCTTTTGGATTTGTTGCCACACTTATGTTTCCAGAGAAATTAGTGTATCTCCAATTTTGTCATTAATGAATCATTTTGCAAAGCTTCAGAAGCTGTGAATGTAATTTTTTCCAGTGCAACTTCTCCACCTGGTGGTGTGAAAAGTAGTTCTCATCTCATTTTGTTCAATGTGCTCCACTCCAGTAATACACATCTCAGTAATACTCATCTCAATAATATACTCACCACTGTAATACGAGCTTGGAGAAAATGCACATCATTTTTGAGCCATACCTATACATTTAGTTCCTCCATGGTTACTTCATGTATTATGACAAGTTTTGTTAGGTGAGATGTTTTCCTGAATGTCTGCAACTCACTGTAATGCATTCTCTTCATTCTACCCACACGCTGTAAGTAACAAATAGGAGACAAGGTGATGTACCCATCCAAGTGAGCCTGGGATGGTCCTTCTCAAAGCTACAGGACAGGGAAGTGGGCCTTCTTGCCCTGATCACAGCTGGATCCCATTCTACAGAGGCTTGTACCTGTGAACTGGAGTCTGTAAGATAGAGGCATCCACTCAGACCCCCAAAATACACAGTAAGCTCAGGTGCAGTAAGTTCCATTGTGCAGTTCCCAGGGACTGACCTCTGTGCACTCAGGCAATAAGAACTGCCTGAAAGTATTTCTTTTCTTAATTATTCTCCCTAACTGCTTCCTCCCCAACTGTCTGTATGGCTCTTATATTCCCATTTGCTCCAGTGGTGGATAAAAGTCCTTTTTCCTGATCCTACCCACAGTTTGGTAATTGTCCTGTGCCATAAGCCTGTGCAACGGAGACTTCTCAGGATAAGGAGGGAGCTGTTCTGCCACTTGTGCCTGGCTTTTTACTCGTGAAGGGTCTGGAATACAAGTTTTATAGGGAGCAGCTGAAGGAACTGGGATTGTTCAGGCTGGAGAATAGGCAGCTCAGAGGAGACCTTATCACTCCCTACAGTAACCTGAAAGGAGGGTGTAGAGAGGTGGGGGTAAGCCCTTTCTACATAGTAATAGTGACAGGACAAGAGGTAATGGCTTTACATTGCACCAGGGGAAGTTCAGATGGGATGTTAGGAATAATATCTTCTCCAAAAGAGCAGTGATGCAATGGCACAGCTGCCCAGGGAGGAGGTGGAGTCACCATCACTGGAGGTATCCCAGAACAGTGGAGATGTGGTCAGTGGGCCTGGTGGGGGTGGGCTGGGGTTGGACTTGATCTTAATGGTCTTCTCCAGCCTTAATGTTTCTATAATTCTATGATTCTGTTTATACTCATCATGGGTTACATGGCAGTGGCTGGAGATATAGGGCTCCAAACACCTGTTTGCACATAGGGTCAGAACTGCTTTCTGTATAGAATGCCAGGTTATCCCTGGAGCCAGTGAATTGTCATCTTTCACTCTACTACCAAATATTTATGTGGTTGTGAACGTCTTTCCCATCCTTGTTACTCAAGTCTACGAGTTGGACTCGATGATCCTTATGGGTCCCATCCAACTTGGGATGTTCTATGATTCTATGATTCTATAAATCCTAAATGATCCCTTCACTAGCTGTAGTGGTTTTCAGGCCTTACACGAGCTGAATACCTCATTAATACAGTGGAAAATAATACTCTTTGTTTTGCATTCAGAATGGGATGGGATGGGTGGATGGTTGGACTGGGTGATCTTGTGGGTCTTTTCCAACCTTGGTGATTCTATGATTATATGACTCTATGAAAAGGGGAAAAGAGAAAGGTAAGATGGGACGAATGAGAAATGTCTTTGCAGGGATAGATCAGTTCTCTGTGTGTTGAAAACACAGAATGGATAGAAAATAGATGGATTCATATAAAACTAACTCACTGGGGCTTGAGATTTATAACCTACTGGAGATCGTAGAATCATAGAATATCTCAAGTTGGAAGGGACCCACAGGGACCACAGAGACCCATTTGGCTCCCTCCTTGCCCTACAGTGCAGACAAAATTACACTGGTCTATTTACTCACAGATGGTTTGCCCAGCAGAAACAGTGAAGAGAGATTTAATCATCAAGATAGCCTGCAAACTCTCATTAGTGTGAATGTTTGTATTGTGAGCCTGAATACTCCATGCTATCATGGCTGTTAACCCTGAGGCATAAATTGTTAAGATATTTACAAAACACACAAGGAGGAAATCTGCTATTGTTACAAGAACTCCAGACAATTCTGCGGGAGGTGAGAGAAATGTGGAAGTGTAGCAAAATCCGTGGCTTCAAATCTGCTCAGGAAGAGAGAAGATATGAATACACCCTGGAGATCCTGAGTTCTGCTGCAATGTGCTGGGCTTTCACATCTCCTTTATCTCAGAGGGCTCTCAACATCTGCAGCCTCCTTGGAAGAGATAACGTATTGGGGTCAGCTCCTGCTCACACATCACTGATGCAGTCTGCCTTTTTATTCTTTGCACATCTTCCTGCTGCTTGATTGATGTGCCTTTCATCAGAAAAGAGAAAAAGGTGGGTACATCTTCTGGGGAATAGGCAGTTTTGTGTCTAAGGAAGTACTTTCTTCAGCCGTTCAGAGAAAGAGGCATCAGAGAAGGAAGGAAAGCTTTCTCCCATGTGTCCAAGTCAATTCTCAAGAACCATATGAGCTATGACTTACAAAACTCCATTCTTTGGGTTTTAGCATTGAGAATTTAATTAATGCCTAAAATGTGCAAACTCCATGTAGGAGTAGATGGGTGTTAGTTATGTTCATCAAAAGCCTCTAAGTCTTTATGAAGAACAAATTTTAACAAACTCCCAGTGTCCTCCTATTAGTTTAAGGAATGCACATCTCTGTTTGCATGCTTATCCACACACCAGGTTCTCGCTGCAGGCTGTAGTTTAGTCCTAGTTATTATCACATAGTACATACAGTACTTACTTTTGCAGGCCACTCTCCACCCAAATTGTCAGATTTTCCTTTGGTGGACAAAAAAAATGGTGACGTGGTCTTCAAAACAGAATCAATCTGTACATCTACTGGCACTCAACAGCCTGAGTACCTGGAGACAGCAGGTGCTATCTGTTCCCAGTGCTCCATCCACAAAAATACAGCATTGCCCTGCCCAAAACACTGCCAGCAGTCTTTTAGAAGGGTCACTTCTTCTTTGCTGGAGCTTTGGCATTCCCACCAGCTTTGCCATTAGCTTTGGAGCTTCCTCCTGACTTTGCTGCTTCACCTTCTTTTTCACCTTTCTTTCCACCACCTTGTTTCTTGTCATTACTGCCTTTTTCTCCCTTTTCTCCCTTTTCTCCCTTTTCTCCTTTTTCTCCTTTTTCTCCATCTTTTTTCTTGGCATCCTTCCCTTCTTTCTTGGATCCGTCTTTCTGGTCCTTCTCACCATCCTTCTTCTTGGAGCCTTTGGATGCATCTTTCTTACCCTGAGCCTTGTCTACTTTTCCAGAGACAGTGGGAACTTCTTCCTTTTTTTCTTCTGCCACCTGAGCTGTATGTGAGGATGGAAAAAGAAAATAAAAAGGCAGTTAAATTGGAGTGACAGCAGATGGGAAGAGGGTAAAACTTTTGCTCCCCGCTGGCAAACCCTGGACAAAAGAAAAACACTGTTGCTTTATCCCTACAGTTGTTTTCTTCACTGGCTAGCAGCTTTTCATGCCTTTGTTTTGAGAGGATAGACTGATGGGGTAAAGCAGAACTGATAATTTCAAGAGCTGAGTTGTGGCTTTGTTGGAGGAAATAACTCCCATTGGTCAGAACCCTGCACTTCAGAAGGAGAGTCCATAAACATTTCCCAATAAAGGCATTCAATGCGGAGCAGTCTCCTTCCAGGCAAAGGAACAGAAACCTCTCTGAAGTAATTCAATACAACCCTGGCCTGTTTTTCATTTCTTTTTGTTTCTTTGATTGGTTTGAATTTTGCTTTTTGCTTTTTTATTACTGTTATTTTGTTTTGTTTTGTTTTGCTTGTTTGATTTTGTTTTGCTTTGTTGGTCGGATTTCTGCATGGGGTGTGAATCCTGTAGCTGACAGTGGGCAGTGGACAATCTGCTGGGGTTCTCTGCTCTCAGAGACAGTCAAGCAGAAGATGAGAGGTTCAGCACAGGGCTACGAAATAGGATCTTCTTATTTCCTGTCCAGATTTGGCACCATGGGACTGGTTTCCTAGCTGCACCACTGTAATTAATGGCAAAAACATTGGGCACATGACAATTAGCTCTCATACAGAGCTAGCTCTGTTTTGGTGTGTTTTAACAGACAATCCATAATAGTCGTAGGATGCTGATAATACCTTTAATTATGGAATGTCTTAGGAATACCTTGGATTCAGTACCCGCATAAGAAGACTCATACATAACACTGGGTCTGCAGACAAATTATCCTGTCAAAAAATATAGATATATATTTTTTAACTTCTAATAGAAGTGGTTAATTTTCTCAAAAGTATTTCTGAGCTCAGAACTTGATGCACTGAGCTCTCCTTTCAAGCTGCAATACAATGCTCAAACACAGATCAATTTTTCCTTTGCTCATGGCCAGCAAGGTATACAATTTTGAAAAAAAAACAGGTGAAAATGTGTTAAGTTTCCCATTATCTCCTTTCCTGAAAAGCCCCATTGTAGGACTCAGATGTGTAAATAAACATCCATGTTAACACAATTATCAAGCTTAGCCAAGATGTCGGAATGACCTGGCCATGACCAGGAGGATTACTGGTCACTGTTTAGCTTTCTTCAGCTGACACTTAGGATAAGATGCCAAGGAAAGGTAGCAGTGAACTGGATCAGGAGGTAATTTGGTAAAGAGTGAACCTTTGGTGAGATGTCTCAACCCCTGCGTGCAGCCAAGCAGCCCCAGACCTCCCTGCTATGGATATCTGTAGAGTCATTTCCAGGTGACGGCAGTGTAAAATAAGGATGAATAAAACCTGCATTTATAATGTTTACCAAAAGTATTCTTTCTGATTGCACACTGATATAAAATATTATCCTTTGACCTTCGGAACTGGTCATTCATTTGTACATACAGATGGAAGCGGAACAGTGCAGACTTTTTCTTATAACCAAGGGGGAAATCCAGACATCTCATAGGAAAAAAAGGAGAGAAAAACAAACAAACAATAAACAAAGAAACAAACAAGAAAACTACAAAACTGACCAAACAAACAAACAAAGCCAACAAAACCAACACTGTCTGCTTCCCAGGGAAATGTGTTAGGAACCAGATAAACTCCCCAAACTTGAAAACTTGAAGATTTCCCAAGCCATGGACCCAGACAGTGCATCTCAACTCACAGCAAGGGCCCAGTTCTGCTTGTACCCCTCCCACGGACTGTGAGACAGGGCAAAATAAATTGTTTCTAACATTTTATACACTGAAACCTAAAGTCTGTTTTCTTTTATGTCCATATGAAGGGCTTGCCACGTACAACACTCAGAAAAGTGCATGGAGAGAAATTTGGCAGCTATAAGAATCCATCACAGAGTCAAATGATGCCAAGAAATGAGAGTATTTAACCACTGTAATATATTCATGATTAATAGCATTTGACAATTACAGAAAGCTTTACAGCATTTAATGGCAATTCAGTAATTAAAATCATTCAGGTTGTCTCTTTGGCCTCGACTGGGTCTACTGGGAGCTGTCACAGTGCAAGTATATATATAGTCAATGAACACATACGTTGTATTTCATGACCACATAAATCAAGGTGGGCTGCCAAATGCCAATGGAGCAACACGGGAGTCCATAACACTCTGTACAGACAGGAAAAAAAATCATAATAGCACAGAGATGAAGCCTGAAGGTTTGCATACATTCCATTGTAATGCCTAAATCACAAAATGAAAACCTTCTGAGGTCACGATTCACAGTGATCTCAGAAGGAGGCCAGGCTAGTGGGTTTGATCACACATGGCTTTTGCGTCTACCATTTCAGCATCGACATATGAGTGAGCCCTTTTGGGTCTCCCAGACTGAAGACATACAGGCATTTTTAAGGCACAATTTACCTCTTTCACTTTAGCACCTCCTTTACTGTGAGAGGAATCAAATCCTTTTTGTTTTCACTGTGAATCATAGAATCATAGAATGGTTTGGGCTGGAAGAGAACTTAAAGATCACCCAGTTCCAATCCTTGCCATGGGCTGGTTGCCACTCACCAGATCAGGCTGCCCAGGGCCCCATCCAACCTGGACTTGAATGCCTCCAAAGAAGGGGCATCCACAGCTTCTCTGGGCAACCTGTTCCAGTGCTTCACCACCCTCTGAATGAATAATGTCTAGAATTGATGAAGACTTCTCCACAGTTGTGTATAACGTACTTGTGGGTGGATGGAGCCCTCCTCAGTCCCAGCTCCTTCAGGGAGTATTTATATCTGCCCACAGAGGACCAAGAGGTTCAGAGCACATGTATTCAGGAGCCATAACCAGACCTCAGCAGCCTCTCACCAACACGTTATCCACTTGATTCCTACCCTGCAGCATGCCAGGACCATAGCTCTGGGATTCTAACCAGGTCAAAGTGTGGTCAATAACTCATACATTTTGTGGGATAAAGGCTGTATGGTGCAGGTCACTTCTAATAAATTGCTTTCTTACGGTGATTTATTCATGATGCTATAGTTTACCACGGTCCAACTAAATATACACTACACATTGGTGTGTTGAGGGGGCTGCTTATAGGAGATCCAAAAGTATGCAGTGAAACTGTCATTCTGCTGCCCAAAAGCCTTCTCTGTCTCTTTGGGGTATTTTAACTCTGAATTTATAGGTTTTCTAGAATTAACAGCTAGGCAGAAAGAGGATGTAGCAGATGAATGAGTTTGGCTTTCTGCTATCTATATGCATTAGCCTTCATATTCTCTGGAGTCTTAGGACCCTTACAGAATCAGCATTTGGTATTTTGGCCAGGAAGTCAAAGTATACAATATTAAGTACTTCCATGTGTGATTTCTTATATATACATACACATATGAGTGTTAACTAGACCTTGTGGTGGCCTTTGATTTTGACACACTTTAATTTAACAGCATGGGCAAGGGTTTATTCCAACTGTGTTCAGCTCCAGAGAGCAGTCCAGAGACCATCTTCAGTTTATTGTGTCAGCATAGTCAGATGACTGAACACTTTGGAAACACTGAGGTATGTGTAAGTGCTTACTATTAAGCACATGTTTCTGTATTTTGCTGGTGTAGGACTAAATTCACACAACGATGTTGTCTACCTCTTTCATCACTTTCATGAATTGAAACATAATGTTGTGAGTTAAAGAAACTAGAAGTTTCTATGAAGCTACAGACCACAAGGCTTGCAGAGACACAGCAAACAGAACGAAAAAATAAAGATTTTCATTAAAAGTTACTGTGAAAACAGAGGTGAAATGCAGAAAGGGAACTGAGAAGCAGAGAGTCCAAGACATGATGCGTCTCATAGGAAGCCATGGAAAAGAGAAGCCATAGACAGACAGACAGACAGGAAGGCAGTCCCCTAATTTCCTTGTAGGGCCATTTCATCTTCTTCTTTCAGCACAGGCAGGGAGCTGAGAGGTCTGGACTGGACATGACCAGAGAGAGTTGGGAGAGTTTCAGTAGAGCCTAGGGTACAGAATCAGGAAAGGAGAGTGAGAGAAGCAGAGACCAGTGACAGAAATACTCTTGGCCATCCAAATGGGGCAAACCATTCCTGGGCAGTATGAAGTTTTAATAACATTTTTTTCTTCCTACTGACACATACCTCCAACCCAGAAATTGTCCCTTAAAAGGAACCAGATTCTTTGGAATTTTTAAACATGAAGTGCAAAGGAATAACTCTGACTTAAGACTACTGGAGAAACTGTCCCCTTCATCTGAATGATTGCATCTGCTGCCATATATGCTGCAGGTTTAGAATAGTGCATGTGAACAGAAGGGACTTACCAAATCATAGCAATATCTTCATGATTATGCTTAAGGAGACACACTGACTTATACATAGGGAGGACCTAACCCTTTCCATTCATGCATACAGAAAACAACCCCAAAAGAAGAGACAGGTCTTATGTGTAGCTGAGGACATGCAAAGTACCTCCAGGGATCTCTGTCAGCTCATTGAGTGGTGGCACAGTCTCCAGTTTGTCTGCATATGTCTTGGCTGCTTGCCGTTGAGCATATCGTGCCTCAATCTCTTTCTTTGTCCGAGGAATCCGGCACTTGAAGATACAGCACAGAGTAATAACTAGGAAAGGAGAAAGAGGAGCAAGAGCATTCATCTTAGATGAGCAGATCTCTGTTGAGCACTGGTTTCTTTAAGTGAGAACCTGGAGCCATTTACATCAATGGAAGTATCCATCTGAGGAACAAAGTCACACAGTTTGAAGCAATTTGGTTATCTGAAAATAAAGAACTCTTACTCTTCAGCTGAATTATGGTAAAGAACTGAGCATGTCCTCCTAAGCTAATGTGAAATGTTGCTTTCAGCCATATATGCCAGAGCAGTTTCTGAGCATAAGTCATTAGTTCTGTTTTCATGCTGTAGACTTCATAGCATCACAGAATGGCTTGGGTTGGAAGGGACCTTAGAGATTACCCAATTCCAACCTCTGCTGTGTGCTGGTTGTCCTCACCAGCTCAGCCTGCCCAGGGCCCATCCAACCTGGTCTTGAGCACCTCCAGGGATGGGGCATCCACACTTCTCTGGGCAGCAGTGCCAGTGCCTCACCACCTTCTGAGTATGAATCAGTATGCATCAGACTACTTTTCAAAATGTGGAAGGATATAATAACATCAACAGATTAAAATCTTTATCTCTTTGGAAAACGGTGGTGGCAATTAAGATGTACTGTCATCCTTCAACAACATGCTAATGCTGGAAATTTCTGACACCACGTCTTAGCCATTTATTTTTGTGGCAGGTAGATCTCTGGGCTATGGATCTCCAGCTGAAGAAAGCTATGAAGATAGGAATGCCTTAAACCCTTCAAAATAGATTCAGAACAAGAGCTCAATCTATGCCTTTATTGACTTTCATCCAAATCCATTTGGGGCAGGTCAAGAATTGAATCCAGATCTCCTAAATCATGTTCTTACTGTTTCATCATGCTTCCTTTTATGAGCTTGGCTTCTTCAGAGGACTTAAGGATGCAGCTGATTCTTCTGCTTCTAGAAGGATATAGTTTTCATTCATTCTCAAATCTATACATTACTTCAGAATTTCAATCTGCAAATCTAACCACAATTTGGGCAATTCATTAAAATGAAATAGCTTTGTTCCTAGACTAGGACTTCATTAGCTTGATCAAATAATTGATTCTGTGTATAACCTCTGAAAACAACAAAGCAGAACTTCAGGGAAAAAGGTAATGAGGCTTTGAAACTAGTAACCATGCAATTATTTGGCCCATAGCTTTGCTCCATGTAAAGAAGCACGAGACTTCATGGGCAACATGAACTTTTGAGTTGATCTTTCCTGGGCACCTTTATAAAAGGAAGGTCAATATAAGTTCACCCATTCAAGCTATCTAAATGCTTAAACTTATTTATATGCCTTGTAGAAACAAATTCTGCTGAGGGGCAGAAACTTGTGAGTAGAAGGTTGTTGTATGGTCAGTTTTACATGCTCTGCCTCTTACCTTAACTGGAGTTCTCTCATGCTGCATCAACTCTATGAGAAAATAGAAGGCATCCAACTTTCTACATATTTAATCAGTCTAGTCACCTGTTCTGGCTCTCTATTTCTGTCATGAGCAAAGGATCAGACATCTGGGACTAATTCAAGGAAAAGACAAAAATAATCGGTTATGTTTGGCTCACAAGTGTGAGATTTTCTCAGTCACCAGGAGTACGTAGACCACTTTTTTTGTGTCAGTTTCTATCCTGAAAGTTTGCCCTGTGCCAGTCCAGCCTCTCCTAAGCAGAGGATCATGTTAACCAGGAACAAAATCTGCACAAGGTCTTCATATAATAGAAAAGGAAAGCAGAAAAACACCTTTCTTAGTGCTTTAGTTGAGACTACTATGAAGCTACCAAGCAAAGTGCAGCAGGTCCCCTATCCCTTTTTGCTGCCAAAAATATCACTCCCTTTAAGCAGTTTGCTGTGCAGGCTCTGTACTGGAATCACATTCAGGGCCATCTAAATGTCACAACAGGGTGAGATGCCTGGTGCTCCAGTGAACTGCCTAGAACAACATTGCACTATAATAACCTGCAAATGGGGAAGCAGTCAAGATGCTTTTATCCCTGGTCTTCCATGAGGGTCAGCAGCAAGCTGAGAGCAACAGAGCTTTGGCTCGTCTCACAGGAGAGCAAGGTACCCATAAGGTGTTACCGGCAGCACGCTGGCAGCTTGCAGGTGGGTAATGTGAGCACATGGGGAAGGCTTATGGATGGGTCTCCACTGATTTTCAGGGCTGTTTCCCCATGCACCTGGCCAGAGAGCCAAGCCACACTGCAAACAATGGGTGGCACAGTCCTCTTCATGCTGGCAGACAAAAAAACACCCAGCAGTTGGGCAAAGCCAAGCCAGGCATAAGCATGCATTTGAACAGTGACAGAAAGCAGGGAAGCAATTTATTGACAGGAGTGGGGTGTGTGCTTTTTCTCTACTGGCTTTTAAATTGGGATCCATTGTTTTCCTAAAAGCATTCTGGATTTCAGCTGAGCTGGGAAATCCTCTCCTAACACTCAAGAAAACTAGCACCACATTTCCTGGGGACTGATAAACGCTGAGATTGTCAGATTTGCATGGAGAGATGGGTCAATGCCCTTGAAAGTGAAGAAGCCTGCTGCTATCCCAGCCGTTGGCTTAGCCCTGGGGGAAGGAGTAGGGGTTGTTGTATCTCTCACAGATCCACTTCTTCTAAATTACTAAGGACAAAAGTAGTTGTTGCTCCACGGCAATCATGAGCTCTGGGCTCTCTGTTTAACTTTCTGATGAAGTGCTGTACTGAGTTATTAGGGAATTATGTTGTCTTGGGGTGTGAAATGATTCATAATCAGCCACTGCAGCAAGAGGGTTATGGGAAAATAACAGAATGCTATTTCTTATCTTCATCTCCCTTGCAAGTTAAGTTCAATGTGAGGCTCAAGGACATGCAGAGGAATAAGTGTTGAACTGAATGTCATTATCTTTTACAACAATAGGCAAGTAAATAAGATTTTAGTACAGAGCTTTAGGACACTGATACTGATGCCAGGAACACTCTGGGGGTGTTGGCTGACAGCTGGCTGAACATGAGCCAGCAGTGTGCCCAGGTGGCCAAGAAGGCCAGCAGCATCCTGGCTTGTGTCAGCAATAGTGCAGCCAGCAGGAGCAGGAGGTGATCGTCCCTCTGTACTCGCACTGGTGAGGCCGCACCTCAGTGCTGTGTTAGGTGTTGGGCCCCCCACTACAAGAAGACATTGAGGCCCTGGAGCGTGTCCAGAGAAGGGCAGTAGAGCTGTGAGGGGTCTGGAGCACAAGTGTGATGGGAAGCAGCTGAGGGAGCTGGCGTTGTTCAGTCTGGAGAAGAGGAGGCTCAGGAGGGACCTTATCACTCTCTACAACTGCCTGAAGGGAGATTGTGGTGAAGTGGAGATTGGCCTCTTTTCCCAGGTAACAGCAATAGGGCAAGAGGTAGCGGACTCAAGTTGTGCCAGCGGAGGTTCAGGTCAGATATTAGGAAAAATTTATTCTCCAAAAGAGTGGTGACACAGTGGCAAAGGCTGCCCAGGGAGGCGGTGGAGTCACCATCCCTGGAGGTGTACTGTAGAGATGTGGCACTGAGGGACATGGTCAGTGGGTATGGTGGGGATGGCTTGGGGTTGATCTTAGAGGTCTTTTCCAGCCTTAATGATTCTATGATTCTATGAATGATCATTTCATCGCTAATGGGAAATTACTGCCTGTTGAATTTCTTTGCTTTTCCATCCAGGTTGGACAGGAGGCTGTGGAATTCACCTGCCCTGTTGGCATGTCCCAAAGATAAAGGTGGAGATCAGGGTCTCAGTTGCTTTAAAATGCCTTGTTTACTGATGGAGACAAATAAATATCTTTACAGGATGATTGATCTTGTATTAAGAAATATATTTAAGGTAGATCTGATAAATCATCCTGTGCACCTGCATTTCTCCTTTAAATAAAAACAGAGCTTGGTGTTGGCCATCGACCTCTGAGAGCTGTGATACCCTGAAGCAAGAGCCAGAGGCCAAACAATGTAACCAGAGGTTATCCAAATTATTCCTTCAGAAGAGGTGAATCTCATCCTTTGGAATGAAAGAGTGAAATTCTTATCCCATATCAGAAGTTTGGAGCCACCTTACTATCACATGAGGATTGTTTACAATGAGGACTGTGGTTTAAAAATATCTATTCCCATAAGATAACATCAAGAATTGGATTGCACTCTCTTCCATGAGAACATCAAAGTAATCCTCTTACAAAAGCTCAGTACATGTCATGGCATCAGCTAAGCCCATTAACTGATGGGCCCATGCTCTCAGGGTAGATGAATTACCATATAAAACACCACGTTAAACCTGCACTAGGGTAAGGTGTGCAATGAAAGTAGCTTAAAGATTTTGTTTGAGATAAGAATGGGTGCAGAAATCTTAATTGCAACTCAGTTAAATAGTGATAACCCGATCACAAATAGTGATTACTTGATCACTTTTGAATCTGAGTCCATAAGGTGAGGCAACTGGGGGACTCATTAAGCTTGGATGTGACTGAGAATATGTTGATATGCTGTTCTTCTGCCAAGCAGAATACTGACTTGAAGCCTTGAATGTTTGTTAATCCCATCCTTTAATCATGCTGCTATCAAACAAAATGAAGCCTCATTCTTTCGTGCTGTGGCTCTCCTTTTTCTTTTCCAGGATTTCAGTTTTCATTTCAACATTTCAAGAAAGCTGAGAAGCCTTCGGAAATGCACCCTAAGTCACTTACTGTCTTAGAGTCTGTCTGATGCTTCAATGAGCTCAAAGCAATCTGCTTGAGAAGTATTAGCACCAGGGAAGGTCCAGAAGGATATCCAGTATAAAGGCACAGGGAAGGTACTGGATGTCCAGTATAAAGCTTGAAGCAGTGACATCATTGATGGTTTCTCCATCGTCAAACTACACGAGGCAAAAGAATTGTAGAATCATAGAATGGCCTGGGTTGAAAAGGACCACAATGCTCATCCAGTTTCAATCCCCCTGCTATGTGCAGGGTCGCCAACCACCAGACCAGACTGCCGAGAGCCACATCCAGCCTGGCCTTGAATGCCTCCAGGGATGGGGCATCCACAACCTCCTTGGGCAACCTGTTCCAGTGCGTCACCACCCTCTGAGCGAAAAACTTCCTCCTAATATCCAACCTAAACTTCCTCTGTCTTAG
Source organism: Pavo muticus (assembly GCA_016647715.1). Taxonomy (NCBI): domain Eukaryota; kingdom Metazoa; phylum Chordata; class Aves; order Galliformes; family Phasianidae; genus Pavo; species Pavo muticus. Next base: position 2,539,710 of record JACDJE010000112.1, read on the forward strand.
TTTAAAACCATTCCCCTTGTCCTATCACTATCCACCCTCATAAAGATACAACCTGCGCTACAAAACATAGTGGGGTCATTTTCAATCCTCTCCACTGCAGATGCAGATGAAAGAGCAGTGAGGATACAGGGAAGAAGGAAGAGGAGAAGGTGAGTATGGGTGCAGAAGAAAGAGGAGTGAATGTAGACAAAACAGCAGAAGACCAGTGCAGATGCAGGGTCTCTATGGGTCTCTTTATGGGGTCTCTCTGTGAATCTCTATGGGTCTCTCTATGGGTCTCTTTATTAACCATACATGGTCCTGTGATAATCACCATCCTCCATTCAGTGCAAATTTAAAACACGAGCTTTCTCTTTTCTAGTAACAAGCTCTGGATTGCTTTGCTTTTCATCTACTAAAAGTTATTTTCCCATCTTTTTTTTTGTTTGTTTGTTTTCCTCCTTTCCAGTTACCTGACACTCATTGGTTGACTTCAGCCACCTGTTTTTGAAGCAACAATGATGTTCTGAATTAGGAAGTCTGTTCTGATCCTGCACACCGTGTCTTCTTTCCACTGTGATGATTCCAGCTGACAACACACCAAACAATTTTCATTGCTTTTGTCAGCTTGGTCATGCAAAATGTAACTTTTCAAGAAGGAAACGTATTTTGCAGTCCTTTATGAAAAGGATATTTTAAAGTCGACTTTTTGTGAGCTGTGATGGCAAAGGAAACGTTGTTATTGATATATTTCCTTTCTTCAGCAAATACTAAAAAACTCTGATTGGGGAAATCATAGACTATCCCACGCTGGAAGGGACTCATAAGGATCATTGAGCGCAGCTCCTAATAATGAGGAACTGAGACTTGACCCTTTCTCGATTTTTTTGCCATATTTCCATTTAACTTGACAGGGGTCAATGTCTTCATAATGTCCTTATCTATTCAGGCTGGAGGAGCTGAGAAGTGGCTTCAAACAACTGAAATCACCTGAAAACATCATCTGAAGCACAGAGTAAATGCTAAATCCCTAATCTGCGCCATAAACAATTAGGTGCCCCTGGTAAAATAATGACTGCGTGTTCACTCACATTGGCTTGAATTAAAATGCTTTGTTTCTTAACTGAAGCGAGCTAAGAGTATAGCAAAGGTCTGAAGGGAGCTATTCTGGCTTTAACCAAATATCCACGTGGCCAAGTTTCTTTATTCATGGTCTCTTTCCTTTCTTAATGGAATTTAGCACATCAGCAGCAACACTTCTAATTTAGCTGAAAAGTAAACTTAAAAAGAAAAAAAAATAATAAAAATAAAACCAACTCAATTCTCTTAGGAATTAGGAAAAATAAATATCTTCTCCAGAGACACTCTGGTCTGCTATCTTAGCAGAGCTATGACTGAGACCGGAACAATCTCATAAATTGGATGGAGATTGGCTGCAATACACAGTAGGTTTGTTCCCTTTGAAGCTGAAAAGATATAGTCTGCCACCGATGCATTTAATTAACGTTTAGCAAAGTAGCCTGTGCTACTTCGAGTTAATGAGGCAGCCACTCCATTATTAATAATGCAAGCAATTAATGCAGATGTATTCAGTGGCAAGCTAACTGCGGCATTCTTATTTAAATGCTTTTGAGAATGCCAGAGAGCTGCTCACTATCTGATTGAGATGATGCTTTAAGGGAAGAATGGATGGTAAAGCTGTTCAAGTCCAGTTTGGAGCTAGGATGATAGATGCCCCATCCCTGGATGCATTCAAGGCCAGGCTGGATGTGGCTCTGGGCAGCCTGGTCTAGTGGTTGGTGACCCTGCACGTAGCAGAGAGGTTGAAACTGGATGATCATTGTGGTCCTTTTCAACCCAGGCCATTCTATAATTCTGTGTTCTCTCCAGATCCCTTTAGCCCTGTATTCTACCCTATGGCAGTTCTTTCAAGGCAACCCTCCAATTAACATATGAATTTCTTAATAAGCAAAGCTAGGAGTCAGTGAGCAAGGAGATCTAGACTTCAGACTCAATAGTTTTATCAACGTAACTCCAAGAAAATTGTGTCCAGCTCTGCAAAACGCCCTGAGGAGATGCTGACAGCATTGCTGAGAGGGGCTGGGGCTGCTCCAATGTTTGCTCAGCCATCAGGCTTAACTGCACCTCTGCACGCGATGTTTTCCTGGTGTCTGGAAATGAGGGCCTGTCTGCACCATTAGATCACATCAGCTGATCTCTCTGTATGTCGCAAGTTATTATGTTTAATTACTGCCTGAGTGCAATAAAGCATGATGGACTGAATCCTACTTTCCTCTGGGGGGAGCTGTTAAAGTTGGAGAGTGTGGCAACGCTTAGTCACCTTCCCTGCCACTTTTATTTCACTCATTCTCATTTGAATTGACCTTGGTTTAATTTCCGGACTCTGCTCTTGCTTTATCCAGGAGACTAAAATAGCTTTTTAATGCCTTTATTCCTTCTGAAGTCTTTCAGTGTTGCAAGTGGCCTCTTGATCTTCCTGACGAGCCAAACTCAGTGCTTGGAGAAGCTCCTGTTAGAAGATCCTTCTCCAGGTGAGAGGTTTGGCTTTTTCCTTTCTTGCACACTCTTGTTTTTCAGCATTACAGAGGTGCACGGACCTTTCCAGGACAGCAGTCAGAGGTGCAACACCTTCCTGCCTCTTGCTGACTACTGCTCATGCATTCAGGTAACTATTTACTCCAATATCACCCTGAACTTTTTGCACTGCTCTTGTAATAGTTATCAAATTTTACTAATTATTATCCAATCACTGGAGCCTATTTATTCTGTAGATAAGATGTATATATATTCCTTGCTGTTCATGGACTTCCGTCTGTATTAATTCATTACTCCCTGCATAGCTCCTTCCACTTCTTTTTCTGAGACATATTGACAGCTTTAACAGCAGCTGGTTTGTATTTATTTTGAGATCATGGGTGAAAAATATGTGCTAGGGTTGGACATTTCACCAGAATGAGAGTTTCCTTGCAAAATTTTGCTCTGTCAAAGGAACGTGGGTTGGACACAAGCTGCTCATCACCAGGAACTCCATGGAACATCCAAGCAGGGTACCCAGAGCAGATGAGTATGAAGGCCATCTCATCTTTCTGTAGACATCTGAAACACTTGTTCTCTCATCTGGTTGCTCTGGATGCCTACTCTGAAAGTGTCTCTTGATGGGTGAGATGAATCCTAGCAGTTAAATTCCCATTAGACGTTTTGGTTGGCAATCTGAGCTATTAATTAATACAAGCCCTAATTAGATAAAGCTGCTGATTGCTTATAGTTTCTGTATCTTTTTTGAGGTCCTTTACACAATAGTTCCTGAGGTTAAGGTTGATCTTTCTCTAACAATTTCCCCACCACCCCATCTTGAAGACCTGGAGCAGGGTTGGGATTTACCACTGCAGGAGTGAGACATGTGGGACTGAACCTTCCCCAGTGCCACCATTCGAGGAGCAGCCAACACTGCAGCTGGGTGAGGCAAGGTCTCAGGATGATTCTTTTGTCTATTAAGGCAAAATACCTCTTTTCAAGCATTTATTCAAAACACAGTCAATAAGCTGGGCTTGACTTTTCTGCCAAACTAGAGGTAGCAACAAAACCCGGGGTCCCAATACTCACATCTAATCCTGTGACTTGGACAGATAAAAAAGAGACTGATATCTAATCTCTGCTTGCAGACTTGTCTACTGCCAGGCCTTGTAGAATCATTAAGACTGGAAAAGAATTCTGAGATCACCAAGTCCAACCCCCCCCCCCATGCCCACTGACCACGTCCCTCAGTGCCACATCTCCACAGTTCTCAAACACCTCCAAGGACAGTAACCTCACCACCACTCTGGGCAGCCTGTGCCAATGCATTACCACTCTTTCGGAGCAGAAATTTTTCATAATATCCAACCTCATGTGGTCCTATGAACACACAGATTAATTGCAAGAAACATACAGCTATTATCTCTATTCAATTACACCCACTGAGAATGGATGGGCTATTGTTTGCCTCATTCTGGGAATGTACAAAATCTTTATTAATCTTAAGGCTGGTGCTCGTGTGATTTTTCATGAGATGATGGCTTGTGCCTCTTCACTGAAGAGCAAATGGGAATTAGAATTGTGATGGTCTGTTGAAATAACAATAGTAATAATACATCAGGATTTGAAGGGCTAATCAAGTGGGGAATGGAGTTTGCCCAGGAAGAAGCAAATCGACCTTTGACTTTCAGCTCCATAAAGCACAAACAAGTGATACTTGGCCGGTGCAGATCTCACCTTGTGCACTGTGCATTGCAGCAGTACAGCCTCTTTCAATCCTGATCTGTGACTGTAAGTACACAAGTACATATCAATGTGCACAACAACAGAAGATTAAATTAACATTAAATCTTAATAATCATTAAGAACAGTGTAGGACTCAATCTCTGGAGGTCCCTTCCAACCCCTGCAATTCTGTGATTCTGTGATTTATCATCGAGACAGAATATCTACTTGTTAGTCATTGGAGTATATAAAAAGTGGTCCTTCCTTTGTAAAAGACTGAATTCCTCTTAAGCTCCCTTTTTGTGTTTGGCTTGAGCTACGCACGCTATAGCATCATAAAGTCTGGGACTTGGGCTGCTTTGTAGGCACACATGCACTACAGCTCTAAAACAGAAGGAAATGTTTCACACACAAGTTTTCCATGTGACAACTGGGGCTGAGGGTAATAAGGATGTAAAACTGTTGTCCCATGTAAGAGCCATTTCTTGCCCCAGGTAGTTTTCTGTGGTAGTGACAGTACTGTCTCTTTGCATCCACCTTTTCCGCAGCACCTCAATGAGTCTTTCTCATACCCTGTGCTGCTAGAGATGCAGCATTTGTAGATAAATGGCTAAAAAAGCACCATATGAAGCATCCCTGAGCCATACTAAATTGTCTATGCCTTGCTGGAAATTCTGCACATTAATGGAAACATCTGGACAGTTTTGCTATCCAGAAAGTAATAGTTATTAAATGGTGTAAATCTTTTGCCTGGCATTTGTACTTCAACACCCAGAGCAAGCTGGTAAATAAAACCTCTAATGCTTCAAATTAAACTGTGTTCTGTTAATTGCATTCAAGATGTTTAACAGCTTTTTTGATGCTTGTTAAATCATACTTCATTACTGGGGATGTGTTTGTTCAGTGCGAGCCTGCCTTGTGCTCTTACACTATTTTATATTCCTCTTGGACCATTGGCAGGTTCAGGGCAAAGATATCCAGGTAAGAAAAGCTTTGTATTTTGTACTCCCATCAGTGTCCGTGATGGCAGACCAGCTTCTTTAAGTCTACATGTTAGAAGAGGATTGACTCATGGTTAGGGCTATCTGTTAACATTTGATTGGTGAGAATGGGATAGATAGCACCTCTGGTAGGACACAAAGGTGGAGGAAAACACATGGGAACTGAACCTCCAACTTCTGCAATCAGCTTCTGGTTTAGCCCACTACTTTGTCACTCCGAGTCCAAGTAAGACTTATTTCCTAGTAACAGTAGACCTGCTGTGGATTTTAATTGGGATGTTCTTACCACGTGGCAGGCTGATTGTTGAGCTTCCTTCCAACCTGAACCATTGCATGTGTAGTGAACAAACCTGTTTCCGTGCCACCAGAGCTGTTCTGGTGCTATTAAACCAGCAGCACTGAATAATATCAATTAATTAAGATCTTCCTACTTATGGGCACAAAGTGGTGTAATGTGCAGTGCCAGCTTAGCTCAGCAGCTCCTTGGCATGATAAAAAAGTGCAATCCAAAGACATCTTGGTTTTGAGCAGAGCACAAAGCATGAGTCTAGAATGCTGCAGCCGAGTGCAAGGCTCAAGACCATGATTCCACGGATCTGGAATGTAGCAGGGGGGTGGACTGACAGCCCTGATGCCATCCCACCCCATATGGAAATCTCCTGCCAAAGTCCCTCAGACCATCCCACCTTCTCCTTTACTTTTGTCATTCAACGGAGCAAAGATTCAAAAAAGAATGATAAAAGATCCTCTCCTTGCCTCAAATACCATGGTAAAGATGAAGATGGACTCTGTAGGAGCAGCCCATGTCCTCTCTGGTGGGCTGGTGTCAGCACACTTGGGACTGTACATAAATATGGTGATCAGCTGATTTGGGGCCTTAACACCAAAGTAACATCCAGTAAGGAAAATAAACAGTCTACAGGCTTGTGTTTTACGGTGGGTACTGTGCCCTATAGAAGGAAAGGGTGAGCCAATGGAGAACACACTGGGCAGGCTGATGGCTCTCCTAGGGATAGATAAGGGCCATCTACTCCATCACAGCATCCCGTTTGGCAAAAGAAAATCCTGGTGGTGCTCAGCCATTGATCTTTAAGGATGAAACAGACTATGCAGGATATTCTGACTCAATCCCATTTTATCAGAGAGAGAGCATTGGGCCTCAGTTCCCTATTTACACCTTTCACAAAGGAAAAAAAAAAAAAGAAGGAAAAACCAGACACAGCAGCTAGATGACAATACTCCTGAGTAAATCAAGTCCTCCTGGCAGTGAATCCCGACTCAGTTGTCTTATCAAAGCCCCTCTGAGAAACAGACCAGGTGCCACTGCTATCTCTGCTAGATGCCCTCGTTTGACAGTAGTCTCCATTCTTATCAACCAGCACTCAGTTGTGCTGGGTGTGACAAGGCAGCCCTGCTAAGGATTTCAGGGCACACCCTCAGAAGACTTCTGAACATAATGGTTTTGCTCTTCCTGATTAAAACATCCAAAGAGGAAGGTTTCCTTTAACCAAGGGCATAAATCTTGAGGGCAGAGAACAGCAGCAAATTGACGGCTCTGTATATTAACTGTTAACTTTTTCTTCCTTTCCTTCCAGATTTTTCTGTAGTATTTGCTTACTTTAAAAATAAGCTTTCATGTGCCTTCACCTGTTGCAGCAAAAAAACATAGCATTCCTGATATTTTAGTAAATGAATAAGAATTATGTAATGATTGAACAACGCATCCATCATTTTAGTGGGCGTGGTGGTGATGGTTGGATTTGATGATCTTAGTGATTTTTCCCACCCTTAATTATTCAGTGATTCTATCCTTGAGAGTTATACCTCCAGCATCACCTGGATGTTGTTCTGCCTCTGCCACAAATTCATACTTTCTGCCGTAGGCTGCTATAGTCTCATACTTTTTGTTTGCATGTTGTTTTTCTCTCATGACTTGTGTCCTATCACAGGACAGAAGAAAAGGAAAAAGATGGAGAGGGATTGGGCTGGCAGGAGGAGCTGAAGGTGGTTTCTTGCAGCATCTGAGCAAGCTGGCTATCAGAAGAGGCAGGAAAGCCTCTTGCTAAAAGGTATGCAAATACTTTGGCTCTTATGGTCTCAAGCAATAAAGTTAGGAGGCATCCTAACTGGTTCACAACACTCTCAAAAATCATAATATGACTTAGAAGATCTCAGTGACCTTGCTCTTTTCAGTTGTGTGTGTTAAAAATATAAGAAAGTGCCTTTTCCTTTAATCATATAAGGAAATGTCGAAAGTTTTGGGTTTGACCATTTTTCTGCCTTTTTTTATGTGATGATGCCATCTTGTGGAAGTTACTAAAAGCAAGAGTTGGAAGTAGCAACTGGATCATAGTGCTATGCGTAAGCCCCGTTACTCAGCAGGAGCAGGCTTGTGGGGTGGGAGAACGTGGAGTACTGCCATACTCACCTGGTGGGCTTCAGGACTGCTGGTGTGGAGATCTGCCCTGGTCCTAAGGATGTGGGTACTCTTAGCGTGGTATTTGTCAGGGATTCTATCTTTTTGGAGCACTCTCTTTCCACTTTAACCAAAAGGAATCCAGTCTGAGTGCTTCAACACCACTCAGATTGGGGTTGGTATGGACATTAACTTCAAACACATCTCAAATGACAAAGCAGGCACACCCTTAATGCCCTAAAGCATTGATAATGAGGTGAGACTGTAAGCCAATGGGATCATGCCCAGGCCCTGAAAAGCCCTGGGATGGATGCTTTATTGTTCTTAGGGCTATGAGATCACTGTCTTCTCCTACTCTGCCTGGGAAGGTGCTTCTGGGACCAGGAAAAGCTCTTCTCCAGCTCTCCTTCCATTGGAAAAGAGGTTTATTCTCTAGTTCTACAGACTGATACGAAGGAAACACTTAAGCTCACTCATACAAAAAGCTGTGCCTGCTCTGGAGGGCTGCAACTTTATTGGTAAAGCTGGGGAACCACCACTGCTTTGGGGATCATGAAGCAAAGCAAGAGGGAGATGTTGCTGGATCAAGATGCAAGAAATGGGTGAGAATTGACTGTGGGATTCAGTTAATTTAATGTGGTTAAATTTGAACCTGCCCTGTTTTGATTTGGATGACAGACACTAATTGTTGTTTTCTTCACCTAATGATTGCTGTCCTCACACAGTTGGCAGAATGCATAGCTTAAGCTGGCACAGTTGTATTCAATCTACTCTGCTCACTGGGAGAAGTGGATTCCTCAAACAAAAAGCTTGAGCTAGAGGAGTAGTACCATGAACTGTATCCCTTCTGTGTTGTCACATACTTAATCTCTTCATTGCTATGGGACTCAGCAAGCCTAAACCATGCAATTTCCTTGGAGATACTTTCCCACTTCTCTAGTAATGTGTATCCATAGCAGTCTGACATAACGGATGTTTGCTTCTTCCTACAGAGGTTTTTGAGTAATGACTGAAAACTTAGTTGCTTTTTTTTTTTTTTTACTGTAAGTGGTGTACCAATTGACTTGTGTGTTGTTCCTAGTAACCCTAAGTAACCTGGGATACATAAACCAGTTTTCTAACAAACAACAAAATAATCAGACCTAAGAGTGTAAATTTCCTTACAATGTGATATGCCTAAACCAAAGAAAACAACCTAAAATAAACCCTTCCACAAATATACTTGTGTTCTTAGTTTCCTGCTGTTAATTTGGATGTGTTTTTCACCTGGTGCATGGAGTCACCAGGATTAAATACTTGGCTATGTTTACTTTCCTCTGTAGAGGTTTTTGAGCTTGTTTGCCAAGGGTGTTGTGGCATGTGATGAATTAGGATAAGCATCATTGATTGAAAACAGGTAGCCTGTAGGAGTACTTATCCTGCAGACTCTGGGTGCAGGGTGTGGTGCTTGCCCCGATAGGGAAAACAAGAGAGGAAAATGCTTCTAGTTGCTTTGAAATTGTATCTGGTTTAAGCCCTATGGGAACATAATAGGAAGGCTATTGGGAAAGGACTGCAACAGACTACCTACAGCAGCCAAAGAGGAGGCTGTGACAACAACAGAAGATGTAGGTGTGCCTAAGCTCGCGTGGCTGTGGAGGTGATGTCATCTCTGGAGTGAGTAAGGATTGAGGCAATATCTGAGCTGATGGGGTTTACCTTCAGGGATGAGGGAGAGGCTCTGGAGGTCTGCTCATCAGACCTAAAGCAGATACAAGGGAATTATAGGTGAGGTGTATCTATAAATACACCTAAATGTACATCTGCGAGATGTACATTTCACAGAATGGTTGAGGTTGGAAGGGATCTCTGGAGAACATCTAGTCCAAACCCTTGTTCAAGCAGGGCTACTTAAAGCAGGTTGCCCAGGACCATGTCCTTTCCTGGCAAGATGCTAAAAGAATTGGTTAAATGCCTAGAGAGTAACAGGAAGATGGGAAACAGAAATGGGTCTATCAGGTGTGACTTATATTCAATCGATCCATTTTTGTGTGATGTTGTTAGCTCGAGAAGAGAGCAGATGATCTTTCTTTTGAACTTTGATGGTTATAGCTTTGTCCAAAGTGATATTTTCATAATCAAGCTTATGATGGTAGTTTGTAGTGCACAGTGAAGCTAGCTTAAATAATGTTCCCAGAAGGTGAATTGTGAGAGAATGAAGCTGGATGGAGACATTCAAGTGGAGAATCAGCTGTAGCCAAACAGATCCTCAATGTGTGCTAGCAGAGTGCTTGATCCCATTGCAGTCACTGGGTGTGAGCCACTGGCACCTTGATGACTGGATTCCCCAGAGAACTTTTTTGGGTCTTGAAAGCCTTGCTAAAATCAAGTGAGGGGTCATGGCACCCAGAATAACAGCCAGGTACCCTAATGACAGATCTGTTTGTGCCCACAGACCTCCTGTGTGGAGCCAGGATTTGGACTCAGTGATCCTTATGGGTCTCTTCCAACTTGGGATATTCTATGATTCTATATATGGCCTGTATGAGTTGTGTGAAAGGGCAGGACTTTTGCCAAGTAATTTTACCGACCCTGGAGGTGTTCAAAGAACGTTTGGATGTTGTGTTGAGGGACATGGTTTAGCGAGAACCATTGGTGATGGGTGAATGGTTGGACTGGATGATCCTGTGGGTCTTTTCCAATCTTAGTGATTCTATAATTCTAATGTGACAGGGCAAGACTATGGCTGTAAGATGCATCTGAGCCTGAATGTGGTACTGCAGCTGACACAGTCCCACCTGTGGAGCAGTCCCATAGTCTCTATTCTGCTCTGGAATGCCACCAGCTAGGGTCAGTACGTTATAGGATGGAGCCATTGTGGCCAATCTGTGGTTCCTTCAAAGACTCCATCTGCCCCTCTTTTCTACTTAACAAAAACAACCAGTGATGCCACTGAAGGCACCAAAGAGCCTCAGCTTGAGGCTTCTGTGGCCATTGGGTCTGTAGTCCTTCTTGGATTGGGTCAGGCACAGATCCTACTGAAGGTGGAGCTGTGGTTGGTGCAAGGCAGAGAATTACAACTTACTGACTGCCAGGACAAAGATGGCAAAGATACCAATCACCTGCCAGAGGCGCAGCCCCCAGATCACCACCGTCTCCGAAGTGACAGGATCCGGCTTCTTTTTTGGGGGTTCTGTGGTGGCCTGGGAAAGAGAGATGGGGAAGAAAATAAAAAAGAAATGTGGTTTAGGATTTGCAAGGATCACTGTAGAACAGCTAGGCTGGGGAAGAAGGGTGGGAACACTGGAGTGAGCCCTGGTCTTCTGGCCTTACAACAGTTTGGAAGTTTTCAGGGAATGGGAACTTTGCTAGAGATCATTATCTAAAGCATTTGCTGTTTTGAAGTATATCTGAAGTGTTGCCAATTTTAATGATTAAGAAATAATGGCAATAAGGTTTTCTTTGCCAAATTTCACCTTTTTCTAAAGAGTTCATCTCCTGGGTTTAGGAGGAATTTTTTTTTTTAAAGGCTTAATTGCCAAGAATGACATGACTTTTTTTCTGTGGATTGCATTGCAGTGCCATCTGCTCTGCTACGGCTAGATCATAGAATCATAGAATCCTTAAAGTTAAAAGGACCTTAAAGGACCTCTGAAGGCCATATAGTCCAACTGCCCTACAGTGAACAGGGATACCACAGCTAGATCAGGTTTCCCAGGGCCTTATCCAGTCTCACCTCGAAAGTCTCCAGGGATGGAGCATCAACCACATCTCTGGGCAACCTGTTCCAGTGCCTCACCACCCTGACTGTAAAAGATTTTTTCCTTGTATCTAAATGAAGATCATCTAGATGAAAAAGGAAACAGCAAAAGAACTAAATGTCAAAGCATAAAAGGAGCTGGCTGTTCCCTCAAGATGGGGAGTGCAACACAAACACCAAAGCAGGCTTTTCATCAGCAAGACCCCCATCCCACCACCTATGAACAAAGGCTGTGGGACAGGTTTGGGGTGGCAGCCGGGTTGAGTAGAGAACTAAGACAACCAGATGAACCTGTAGAGATGGAGCAAAGCCACGGCCAGGCACAGGCAAGGGCCAAGAACTAGAGCTGAGGGTTAAAGTAGTTCCCATGGGTTGTAGCTCAGCCCTTGTGCTCTTTCTCACTTAGCCTCAGCAGCCAGACCTCTAGGTGTGAGATGCTTCCAAAGCATGGAGAGTATCCTGCTCCTGAGCCCTGGAGAAACACTGCAGAACTACTGCCAGATCAGACAGGACAGATGTCATAGAGCTCAATGCTGACCTTTGAGTTTGGTTGCTTCTTTTAATTTTCTTCCCATCATGCAATACTCTGGTAAGAGCTGCCTGCAGAAGTGGAATCTGCTTGTCTCAGGCTGGAGTTTTGGCACTGGAAGCTATAGGGTCTGTATCCTTCTTTATGCACATTCCCTTCTTGACCCCACGCCAGTCACTTTTCTTCTGCGCATGAAACTCCCACTGACTGCAGGAACAGATCTGCATTGGCCCCACTGTAGCTGCTACGGGGCATATTATTTGTCCAAGGGGCAGCAGGGCTGCAAGAAAGGACCTGAATTTATTTTATCTCCAGTTTTCCTACCATGGAGTTTCTCCAAGCTTATATCTCAGTGTGAGTTGGTGTCTATGCTCTGAATATCTGTACTATGAAGTGTTCTCTTTGAAGAAGAGAAGGCTACAGGGAGACCTCTTTGAAGTCTTCCAGTATTTGAATGGAGCATATAAACAGGAGGGGGAAACGACTGCTTACATGGGTTGATAGTGATAGGACAAGGGGAAATGGTTTTAAACTAAGAAAGAGGTGGTTTAGGTTAGATATTAGGAGGAAGTTTTTCCCTCAGAGGGTGGTGATGCAGTGGAACAGGTTGCCCAGAGAGGTTATGGATGCCCCATCCCTGGAGGCATTCAAGGCAAGGCTCAAAAAGATGCATGTCTGGCTCCCTGCTGTGCCCTTCCCTTCTCAGCCCATGAAAACACTGTTAAAACACAGTTGTAATGGATATTGGAGAGCTGGAGCTGCTCTCCAATTACTCGCCTATTTGTGCAATACAAATCATAATTTAGACTATTCCTAATGAAGGATGCTTCCTGTTGAGTCTGGAGTGCTTTGGCTCCCAGGGGATCCTATTCAGAGCCCATTTGTGGTGGTAGGACTGCTGCATTAGCCTGTTTTTTCCAAGGTGCCTTAGTTACTCAGCACCACATGGCCTCACTCTAGTGCTGGGGCTGGACATGAAGCATTTAGTGCTCAAAACCCAGAATTGCTGCAGCTAAATGTAGGGAGAAAGAAAATCTGACCAGAGTGGTGTGGTCTTGTAGGGATATCTGAAACAAAAGGTAAGAATCTGTGACAGTCACTGCTGAAATACATCAGTTTTCAACTATAAGAGTTCTTCAGAGTTTTTGCAAACCCTTTAGGATACCCTTTGTGTAGCCTTAACCTGAATCAAAGATGCTTGTTTTATGTGAAGCACTCAGTGTGACTTTGCCCTCTCGGGAATTGTAGCTCTCCAAAGACAGAGCTGGTCTTTCCTTCCAGACTTGTTTCTGATAGGCAGCTGAGAAAGGGAGCCAGATGTAGAGAGGAAAGTGGTTGGGCAAAGGAAACTGTGGGCTTAAGTTGTTTGGGTTTGATCTTAGGAAAAATGTATTCTCAGAGATAGTGGTAGTGCACTGGCACAGACTGCCCAGGAATGTGGTGGAGTCACCAACCTGGAGGTGTTCGAGACCATGGAGATGTGGCACTTGGGGACATCCTCCTTTAACTGCTGCACCATATATGCAGAAAACATCAGAGGTGGAACACAGAGTAGATGGTATTTTGATGATTAAAGGCTTTTCAATCTAAATAATGCAGAAAGAACAAACTGCTGGACGAGTAAGCAGATGCATGACTTTTGGGGGTGAGATAGAGATGTAAGTACACAGAAAGATGCATGGTCTTACCATCAGTAGCAGGAAGATTCATGGCTGAAGCATTTGCCACTAATTTATTGCCAATTGTGGAGGTAGTTGCGGACAAGGGAAAGTGTATCTGAACTTGCATTGCAGGGAAGAAGAGAAAGCGAAGTTGAAGATCTCTGCTACTTTCCTTGGGTTCACAAAAGCTCTTGATGTAAACCAACACAAAGTAGCAAAATGTGTTGAATATTTTAGACAAAAGTTCCAGGGGAAAGAGCATAAAGCAAGACAACTGCTGAGTCCTGACCATTCATGCAGATGTTTAATCACATTCCTTATTGTGTTCTTAAAATACGCATTGAGGGCTGAAATATGCAATGAAATTACTGTAGCACAGTGATCAAGCTACTGCAGCTTAATAAATCATTGCTCATTTGTGGCAACTAGCTACTGCATGCAATGGGACTAGGTGACAGAGGGCTGAGTCTGCATTGCTGCACCTCTTGACTGAAAAAGCTTTCCAAACTCATAAGTGGGTGGAAAGGTGCAGTACTGGCCCACACTTAAACCTCGTAGCTTTTGGAGATGGTAAATACATCTTAATGAGAGTAATTCTTAGTAGCTGTAGGAGAGTGGAGTTGTTGACTTTTGCTTGGCAATAAGTGTTAAGATATGGAGTTACTGGTATGCACTTGGCAATAAATGCCAAGATAAAAGAGTGATTGGATCAGAGGCAAAAGGAAAAGGTGTAAGGAGTTGAAACAAAGGGGAGATGAAATTGTGAAGCAAGGCAATTCTTACAAAGGTCCACAAGGGAAAGCCAACTAACCAAGACCACACAGAAGTGGTACTTAGAGCTCTGTCAAGATTGAACTTGTGCCCTTGGTCACAAGTGTGGTCCAGAGGTGGAAGATGTACAGGTGGATGAAGAGAATGTAGTTAGAATGATGAATAACAGCTTTGCTTTATCTGTGCAAGACAGCTGCCATACATTACAGACTCCAGAAGACTGGAGTCAGTAGAGAACATTTCTATAAGAGATATTAAGCTTTCTCTTAGCTGCAGGAGGGTGTTAGGAACATAGAAGCTGCAGGGAAGAAGCAGCATTAGCAATACTCAAGTAATAATGGAACTAGGACAGGTTTGGTGGGCAAGCAGATGAGCAAATATATATTAAAAAGATTATGTAAATGTTGGAGGTTAGCCTCACTGCAGTGCTCCTGCCACATGTAAATGTTGGAGGTTATCCTCATAGCAGTGTTCCTGCCACACAGGTGGCTGGGCACTGTCTCCAGGAATACGGAAAATGTTGGGAATGCAGGAGGAAAAAGAATTGAGCAGGAAGGAGTAAATGAAAGGTTATAAAGCTCCCTGTATGCTCTGTGCTGAAAGAGTGCATATATAGCAAAAAGTATCTTATGGATTAGTGAAGTAGCCTAAGCTTAAATGTAAAGGAGGTGATGGAGACCTCGGTACATATTCTACGTAACTTTTATGGAAGATCTGCTGCTCCAGAGAGCACAGATGAAAAACAGGCAGCGTACAGCACAGTGCCTAAAATAAGATTAGACTGCCACACTGAGAAAAGTGAAATCATTTAAAGCCGTGGAGCCTTGTCATCTCGCTATCTGCCCATGTAAAAAGTTGCCCCCTCTCCTGCTTGTAAGCTCTCTTCCAATTACTGGAAGGCTGCAATGAGGTCTCCCAATAGATGCCATTAGCTATGTATATTTCTGTCTTAACCTTCAGTCTAGGTCTCTCTCTCTAAAGTAAATGCCTCTGCCTTTACTTATGCACAGTACAAACAATTAAGATGACTGTTCTGGAGTTACTTTATGGCCATGAGAAAGTAGCACTTACACAGAGTTATTCACCTCATTGAGGCAACTTATCTAGATCTGATAAATAAATGAACGTTTCTTTTACTGACAGAGCCTATAGTCACTAACTCAAATTTGAGTGTTTAATTCCAAGATGCCCAACTTGGATCAGGCAAATGCAACCCTTGACTTCCAGCTCTTTACTTCAGAGGTCCCCAACCTCTGAAGGCACAAGATGTGATTGTGGTTATCCATTCCAAACCCTGCTGGATACCATGGCCCCAAGTTTTGTGGAGGCCAGGGAAAGTGACACCTGATCCAAATCTTTGAAAGGGTAGGTAATAGCAAGACAGTGGGAAATGGTTTTAAGTTGAAGGAGGGAAGATGTAGGTTAGATGTCAGGGGGAAGCTCTTTACTATGAGAGTGGTGAGGTGCTGGAACAGCTGCCTAGAGAGGCTGTGGATGCCCCATCCCTGGAGGTGTTCAAGGCCAGGTTGGATGGGGCCTTGGGCAGCCTGGTCTAGTATTAAATGTGGAGGTTGGTGGCCCTGCCTCTAGCGGGGGGGGTTAGAGCTTCATGATCCTTGAGGTCCCTTCCAACCCAAGCCATTCTATGATCCCTTTGTGTCTTAGAAGAGAGGACCTCTGCACTGTGTGCAAGCATTGCTTTTACAGCTCCTCCAAGTGCCCAGAAAAGGCTGGGAGGAGGCAGAAACCACTCCTGAGAAGCAGGAGCTGGGCTGACACTGGGCTCTCGGGGCTGTAAAACATCTATGAACCCCCAGAGCACTAAATCATTTGCAGGCATGTTGCACATTTAGGTCAGAACAGTTTGACACTGGTTCTTCTAATGAGAAATTTTCCAGTTTAGTTCGTTTCTGATTCATTTCAAGCAGAGAAACTGTCAGTGGTGATTGGAGCTGGGGCAGGGCAAGGAGCTAGTAAAGGTATCAGCCCCTGTGAGATAGAGATAGCTGCTGGAAACTGGAGCTCCACTTGCTTAATATGTTGGTGTATTCAGGGCTGGGGGAAGAAAGATTGACTATGATGATTTGACTGTGGTAGCTGATAAATCTGGTATTTGCCATTAGATTACAGTGTAGGTTTACTGTTGCCCTGGTTGTGAGGCTTGCTTGCAGCTCCTGGGCTGGCTGAAGGACCCCTCTCATGGTCTCAGCCCTCCAGCCTCTCTCATTCCCTCCTGGAGCTTTATTTTTTTTTCATACCTGGACCAATTCATAATCCTGTGAGCACCAATTAAGATTGAACCCTGATGTTTCTTTTCATCCGAGAATGGCAGCAATCACAGGACAATCTCTCTAGCATCGCTGTAGCATTTAGGATAACTGTTAGGAGAGACCATGCATTGATTCATATGTGCCCTACCTCTGCAAGTAACTAGGCTGGTCTGAGAGCATGTCTGTTTTTTCCTGAAGTTCACATGTTTTGGGATCTGGGAAGGCTCAGTAACTTTGCACCCTATGTGGCCTCCATCCCCCTCTCAGAGCCTCTCTTCTCTAAGGCGGCTATGACAAAGAATTTTCTGGAAAAAAAAATGTTGTAATTTTCTATAATATTTTTATTTCAGCTGGCCTGAAATACTTGTGTCTTCCTTAGAGATGCTTTTCTTAAAGCTAATGCTCTTAAATCATCATCTGTGACTCCTGTGCATGCCTTCCTGTACTATTATTTTTCTTACTTGTCCTTCTGTGGTAAGCTTTTGAATTAAAGCTATGCATTCACATGGGAAATCAACCTCAGGAGTCCACTCCGTAATTTTACCTATCTTTATTTCAACTATAATCACACCTCTGAGCATTTTTTAGGTATTGCATACAGTCCCATCCATCACATTCACTTGTAGGCTACAAATGAGGGGTACTGTCCCTCGAGTCCAGCAATACATGGCTATGTACAATATAAAACAAAGCTATTAATAAATATCTTTGCCCTACTACTGAATCTGTGCTACATCTTTTGCATGGAGTCCAAGCTAGAACATAGGGAGACCAGAAACATCATTATTATTCTTGCTATATTAATAAAGAGAATGGGCTACAACTTTGCTGTCTACAACTCCCTGAAAGGAGGTGGTAGGGAGGTGGGGGCTGGCCCCTGCTTTCAGGAAACAGTGATAGGATGAGAGGTGATGGCCTCATGTTGTGCCAGGGGAGGGTCAGGTTGGATACTGGGAAGAATTTCTTCTCAGAAAGAGTGGTAATGCACTGGCACAGGCTGCCCAGGGAGGTGGTGGGGTCACCTGGAGATGTTCAGGAAATGTGGAGATGTGGCACTGAGGGACGTGGTCAGTGGGCATGGTGGGGGTGGGTTGGGGTTGGACTAGATGATCATAGAATGGCTTAGGTTGGAAGGGACCTTAAAGATCATGTAGTTCCAACCCCACTGCCGTGGGCAGGGTTGACATGATCTTAGTGGTCTTTTCCAGCCTTAATGGTTATATGATTCTGTGATTCCACGATTCCAGTTGGATGAAGCTTCTGGAGACTTTTTTACATGACTTCCTAGAGACGGAGTTTTACCTTTTGTCTAAGAAGCTCCAGACAAACCTAGAGACTTATCTAGCACCTGATAACTTCTGAGCTTGTGAATGCGCTTTACATGTGGGGTATGAGAGTCATCTAGATAAAGCTACATGGGTGTTTGTCTTCGCCAATCTGTACAGCTACAGCTGACAAGATGTTCTTGGGGAAGAGCCCCCAGCTCTGGCTGAAGCACTGGTCTCAGCAAGGCACCTTATAGGGATGCTCCTAGGGCACTGAATGGGCAGGTCCAGGACAGCCCATGGAGCTCACTCCAAATGTACCTGGTCCAAGGGGCAGTTTGCAAATCTTAACTTTTGCCTTGGATATATGTAGATAAAATATCAATGACAGAGAAAAGCTTTTTGTCAATGCAATTAGATTGGATAATCAGAGACTCTCGCTGCCTTCCCTCTCTCAGTGGAAAATGCTCACAGTTATGCACATTTAGAAACACTTGGACATCACTAACCAAGAGCATCTTGTTTCCTCACTCCACCTTATTGTGGGTTTGCTTGCTTTTCTTTTGGGCTCACTGATATGCTCTGATGTCCACTCCCTTTGACCTTCTCTCTGTTTGCTCTGACAGGCTGGCTTAGCACAAATTGAATTATTCACAATAATTACATTGTGTAATCATTTGAAGTTAAAAAAAAAAAAAAAAAATCCTTGCAGAGCTTTCGAGCTGCCTGTAATTCATCTGCCTTAAGTCTGAGCTGTAGATGCCCCTGTTTGCTGCAGGGAGTTGGACTAGGTCGCCTTTAAGGGTCCCTTCCAACTCAAATGGTTCTATGATTCTATGAAATACAGAATCTGACTTTTCATCTAATCCCATTTTTGGATATCTGGTAACTAACCTGCTGAGCAGCTTGAGTTTCCAGATGAGATTTGCTCTCTCCAACATGATATAAGAAATGGACATGTTTCCAGGAGTCTGGTGTAAGTAAAACAGATCAGAAAGTCACACCTGTTTTATAGCCATCTGCCTAATTTTGACATTTATCATTGCTCTGCTTTGGCATGAAGGCAAATCCTGGACAGTGTGTGTCTGTGAAATATCTATCTTCAAACAGAAAGCATCAGGCTGCTTATTCAGGTGGTTGTCTGGGCGCTGGGAATTGCAAGAAAGGTTAAAAAAATAATTATTATTATCTTTTTGGTGAGGTGAAAGCTGGGTCTGCACAGTGACTCGGCTTCAGTGAAGCATACTTTGTCAAATGTGCACCATAAGAGAAAGTTCTGCCTGGGTTGTAACCTTGAGAGCTGCTGTAGGTGAACAGATTGGGAAAATGCCTATAGCAGTGTGTGTTCATTTTCCAAACAAGCTTTCAGGTTCTGGTTTGGCTTGCTGGGGATGTTATGCCATGGTCAGATAGGATGAGTTTGGTAGAGCCATTTGAAAATACCGTATTAAGTAGCTTTGGATTGAGACAGAGATGAGGCAGAAGATGGGGCAGGGATATGAACTCAGCACAGCTTTTGTTGCCTCTGATGCATTGGTAGTAAGCTGTTAAAATGTGCAGACTGAAGGCTGCAGAGATTGGATCAGGCTTGATATGAGGCCAGGTGAGAGGCAGAACAGGTAGGAATGCTGAGATCTAACATGATGAAACTATTTTTTCTTCTTCTAGCCCATTAGTGCTCTTAATGCAGACACGGCTGCACAAGCATGGCATGGCCATTTGAGCAGCATAGCCAAAATCAGGAATGTGAGCAAAGTGAGCTCTCCTGTAAGAACATGCTGATGATGCTCATCAGCACCAGAGCACTGGGGCTCTGACCTCAGACCTTCCCCTAACATGGCTCAGCCTTTTAGTTAGGAAAAGTGACCAAGAAGGTGAAAACATCTCCAAAATTTTTGGCAGCTGTAATTTTGGGGGCTCTCTTGCTTCTGAAAATACCAGCAATTAAGTTGTAGATGCTGTCAGAGTGCAATCTCCTCTTCCCTCTTGTTTATTCCTAGACTTGCTGGATGGCCAAATGAGCTGTGGGTGAGGAGAATCACCTCCACTGCTAACATTTTGGTTGAACTAGAGAAAATGAGGGAAGGTAGAGGGACAAACATGCAGCACAACCACTTAACCTGGACAGGTGCCTCCATGGACAGGTTCACCAGGGTCAAACCTGGTCCTCCTCTTTCCCTGAGTGCCTGACATGGGGCACTTGTTAGACAGGCAACATGGGGCTGGAAAAGCTGTACTGTGAGTTTTCATGCTGTCTCAATCCACCTTTGGGGATTAAAAGAGCATTGAGTGCCACCTGTGATCGATCATCGTGCCCTGCCCAGGGAGGTGGTGAAGTCACCATCCCTGGAGGTGTTTAAGAACTGTGAAGACGTGGCACTGAGGGACACAGTTGGCATAGTGGGATGGTTTGGGGTTGGATTAGATGATCAATGTGGTCTTTTCCATCCTTAATGATTCCATGATTCTATGATCACCAGCTGCTGGCGCTTTAAAAGCAGCTCCTTTACAGTGCTGGGCCTGCAGAAAGCAACAAGCACTGCCTGAAGGAGCCTCTATCTCCTTGGAGCCACCTTAAATTCCCCGATTTCCACCCTTGCATGGAAAAAAACAGGATTCCTGGCCACCCCCAAACCCCTAACCCACATAGCAGGTTGCTCCTTACCTCAATTAACTGTGCCACGGCAGCTCTGGAGCACGACAAGAAGAGGGAGAAAGACCTCATCCAGTAGAGAGGATGCTGCAAGGGTGGATCCCACGCCATCTTCTCTGCCCGGAATAATCTCTGACTTGTTCTGTGCTGCAGCCCAAAGCAGGAGAGGTGATGAATAACAGAGCTGGCTGTCAGCAGCATGCAGCATTTACCAGAAGGCGTTGCGTTACTTCGTTACTGCCTTCCTGCTAGCCCAGCAGCCACAGAGCCGACGCTGAGAGTCATTAATTAATTAGATTGGTGTCACTTACACAGTGCTCTGCTGCTTCTCCAGTTGGGCTTCGTAGAGAGGGATGCAGGGAGTGAAGTAGCACTCAGAGCTCCTGCTACTCCTCACAAGGAAAGCAGTCCACTCATTGAAACTGTGTCTTTTTTTCCTTCTTTACAGCTGCCTGACTGATTCCAGCTCTCCTGCTCTTGTTTTCTTTCCAGAGAGAAGTCTCTTCCCCTAACAAAATAGGGCTGTTAGCCAAGCTGATGCATCACCATCATCATAGCAACCCTATGCAAGCAGAGTCCAGTGTTACTAGAGATGAGCATTTGATGTCTCTGGATTTTAAAAGCATCTTTCATCCCTGGAGGACACTGGAGGGATGTGTTGCTGCAGTTTGCAGCTTCATCTGATCTTTAAGTCTGGAGGGAGTGGATGGCAGCAGGGAAGAGAATCTGCACAGACTAGATATTAGGAAGAAATTTAGACTAGATTATTAGGAAGAAATTGTTTACTGCGAGGATGGTGAGACACTGAACAGATTGCCCATCGAGGCTGTGGATGCCCCCTCCCTGGAAGCATTCAAGGCCAGGCTGGATGGGCTGTGAGCAACGTGGTCTAGAGGGAGGTGTCCCTGCCTATAGCAGTGGGTTGGAACTGGATGATCTTAAAGGTCCCTTCCAACCCAAACCATTCCATGATTCTATGCATGGTAGGCAGTAGGAGCTAAAGGCAAAGGGCTCAGGTCTGCTCAAGGGGCTCAAGGAATTTCTCTGGATGAGATGGAAAAGGAAAGCACAGATTTGAGGGAGTGTAGGGCTTTGAGCTGGGCTGTCCTCCTGTCTTTGGCCACAGACTGAAAAAGAGGAGGAGAGTGATTGGATGAAACAGGTTAAAATGCTTTGCCACATTAAAGAAGTCTTACAGACCGAGCCCGGATGAATGTACTGAGCATGTTCACTTAAAGAGATATGGTTTAGTAGGCATGGTGGTGATGGGTTAACAGTTGGACATAAAGTTCTTGGTGGAGGTCTTTTCCAACCTTTGTGATTCTGTGAGTGGGCATGGAGGGGATGGCGTTGATGGTTGGCCTTGATGATCTTAGAGGTCTTTTCTACCCTTACTGATCCCATGAGTCTTATGAACTTTCCAGCTGTAGCTTTCTTGTTTCAGAGGAAGAACTGAGTGCTGGACTAGGAATTTTTTTTTCTTCTCCCCCAGTATTAGGAGATGTGTTATCAAAGGTCCACTTTGAAGTCCAGTTATCAGAAAGCCACCAGGAAACACAAAATTGTTTAAAAATAACTCTCCGGTCTCCTTTGCTATGGGAAGCATAAAACATTGATGTCTCACTGCCAAGAATTCAAAAGAAAGAAATCAAAGGTCCTGAGCTTGTTTGCTTTTGAAATATCTTAATCACAGAATGGCTTGGGTTGGAAAAGACCTCAAGGATGATGAAGTTCCAACCCCCCTTCTACTGGCAGGGTTGTCAGCTGCTGGATCAGGTCAGGTTGCCCAGGGCTCCGTCCAACCTGGCCTTAAACACCTCCAGGATAAGCGAATCTACAACCTCTCTGGGTAGCCTGTTCCAGTGTCTCTCAGTGGAAAAACTTCCCCCTGACATCTAATTTAATTTAAAACCATTCTCCCTTGTCCTATCACTATCTACCCGTGTAAAAAGTTGATTTCCCTCCTGTTCAAAATCTCCCTTTAAATATTGGAAGGCTGTAATGAGGTCTCCCTTGTCTTCACAGGGGAGGTGTTCCAGCCCTTGGATCATCTTCATGGCCCTTCTCTGGACCCTCTCCAAAAGCTCCTCAGAGTATTGGGGGCCCCAGAAACAGGCGCAGTACTGCAGATGATGCAATTGCTCAAGGCCTTGTATCAGTCCTGTCCTACTGTATTTTGGAATAACAAAAATTCCAAAATTTTTGGAGTTAACTGTATTCTGAGTTAACTGTATTCTCCTATACCCAAAGTAACTTGCTGTAGTATTCTTTGCTGGGAGAAGTCTGGGGTCTTTGGTACGAAAACAAGCAATGAGATCTGGAAGGATCTGATCACTTCTGCTATTGTATTGTAGCCCTATTTGAATTAAGCACAATTTCAGGAGAAATAGCTAAATAGCGAATTAATATTTTATAAGCTCAAATAGGTAGGCGAGCTTTAAAGCATTACTGATTAAATTGTGAAGACTGGAGGAGAGTGGAAAGATGGTGGTGTGCCCATCACATTGGAGGAAGAGCAGCGGTTTGGTTCTCTGTTGCATGTGCACGCTTTTACAGTGAATGCTCACTGCTGTGTTCCCACCCATGAGATGATGGAAAATTGTGTTCTCTGAAAATTGATGTCAGAACAGGGCATGGTGGAAAGGGGAGGAAGGATGCTGTGTTGTTGGCCTCGTCAACAACAGATGGTGGCAGCACTGAGGCAGAAAATTACGCATCTGTCACAGTTGTTGTACAGCTTGGTCCTCCCTAATCCTATGAAAATCCCATCTGGGGCTCCGAGATCCCAAACAATGGTTCACTGAGCTGATTTTAATGGTTGTTGTTGTAGTTTTTAACCTTGATTTTGTAAGGAAATTGGGTTTTTTGACAGGATATTTCACCTACCTTTCACTGCTTTGCCTTCCCTCCACTGCACTTCTAAAGCCTTCTTGCTGGTGTTTTAATTCAGCTGAAACTGGCCAAGGGATAAAGGTCAAGGAGATGCTGAATTTTTGTGTAATTCATTTTAAAAATGTGAAGTTGGATAAAATCTTACTAGCTATCCTCCCTGAGGAAGGATGTTATGAGGGTAATTCTTGCTTGACCTTAGGCAAAGAGGAACCTCATAAGGTTCAACAAGGACAAGTGTGGAGTCATAGAATCATTAAGGCTGGAAAAGACCTCTAGTCCAAATGTCAACCTATTCCACCATTCCCACTGACCATGTCCCTCAGTGTCTCATCTCCATGGCTCTTGAACACCTCTAGGGACAGTGACTCCACCACTTCCCTGGGCAGCCAGTTCCAGGGCCTGGTCACTCTTTCTCAGAAGTTTTTCCTAATATCCAGCCTGAACCTCCTCTGGCACAACTTAAAGCCATTACATCTCATTCTGTCCTACACCTGGGAAGGAATAACCACATGCATCAGTACAGGTTGGGAGCTGAGCTGTTGGAAAGGAGAAGGACATGGGCCAGCAGGTTGATCATGGGCCAGCAGTGTGCTCTTGTGACCAAAAAGGCCAATGGAATCCTGGGGTGCATTGCAATGAGTGTGGTCAGCAAGGCGAGGAAGGTTCTCCTCACTGGGTCCAGATTTGGGCTCCCCAGTTCCAGGCAGACAGGGAACTGCTGGAGAGAGTCCAGCAGAGGGCTGCAGAGATGGAGGGGGTCTGGAGCATCTCCTGATGGGGAAAGGCTGAGAGCCCTGAGTTGTTCAGCCAGGAGAAGAGAAGGCTGAGTGGGGGGATCTGATTGAGGCTTATAAATATCCAAAGGTCACGGGCCAGGAGGATGAGACCAGGCACTTCTCAGCAGCGCCAAGCGACAGAACAAGGGACAGTGGGTGTAAACTAGAACACAGGAAGTTCCACATGAACATGAGGAAGAACTTATTTACTGTGAAGGTGTCAGAGCCCTGGAACAGGCTGCCCAGAGAGGTGGTGGAGTCTCCTTCTCTGGAGATGTTCAAGACCTGCCTGGATGCTTTCACGAGTCACCTGCTGTAGGAAACCTGCTTTAGCAGGGAGGTTGGGTTTTTTATAATGCACAGAGCAAGTTAGACTGTGAATTCCCTACTGCTGTGACATCAAACCTCTGCTGGGAATCCTTTGTGCCAAGAGCTATGCAAAAATAGTAAACAAATTTGATAGCGTTTTTACTACTTATTCAATTATGGGTCACTGAAGTTGAATGCCCCCTTTAGTTTTCAGGGGGGGGAAAGAAAAGCACATTTTTGCAGTCCCCAGACCTTTCAGCTTCTTCCTTTGAGACAACTTGAAAACACCTTCAGCAGGTCAGGCCAGGATATCCTGTTGGGATTTTAAATGTTGGCCTACTATCTCTTTGAGCACTGAGAGTTCCTCACTGACCCACCCCCCACCTGCCCATGCTCTCGAGCATTACTCCCAGGCTTTCTCTGTTCTCTTGCTCTTCCCAGAGCACTGAGGTCCAAAGCCCACATGCTTCCTTGTTCTCTGTGCTCTCAGACATCCAGGCAGAGCAGCCCTTGCTCCCAGTTCCTCACTGCTCTCCAATACAACCATGAGCAAAGAGAAGGCAGCCCTAGGGCACAGCAGGAACAGAGCTTCTTAAATACCTTCTGCTGCAGTTTAATCCCCAGTGCATGGCAAAATGCATTCCCCTTCATCCTTGCAGCATCCCTGCACATGTTTGAAGGTTACCCCCAAAACCAAAAAGAAAAAGAAAAGAAAAAAAATTTAAAAAAAAAAAGAAGAAAAAAATCATTTCCACCCTGCTCCATCACAACTTGCCTGCCCTGAGTAACAAAGGAGGGTGATGAGCTTCCCCACAGGGAAACCAAGGAACAACCTCAATGCCTACCAATGGTGAGCAGCAATCCCATCGCCCATCTGTGGCTGCCGTTTCTCTTTTAAATTCCCTAAAAGCCATTCGAGGGTTGAGTTGCTTGCTGAAATGTTAATTGCGGAGACCTGCCAAGGGCTGGCAGCCCGCCAGGGGTTTCCATGTCTACCAGGAATGTTTTGCAGTGCGCTTTGGGAGAGAAACATTACTTCCTTGTTGGTGTTTTTTTTGTTTTGTTTTTTGCACTTTTTTCTTTTCCCTTCCTTTTAAAACAAGTAAATAAAGCAGCTGAACAGATAGAACGGGTGCTTTTCATCACTGGTTCTGCTTTCCACGCCTCTGGCTGCGTGTCCCCAGCTGACAGCTCAGCCCATGGTAAGAGGGAATATGGCAAGGGGAAGTGGTTTCAAATGGAAAGAGGGGAGGTTTAGATTGGCTATAAGAAGAAAAGTTTTTTTTATGATAAGAACAGTGTAGCACTGGCACAGGTTGCCCAGAGAGGTGGTGGTGCCCCATCACTGGAGACATTCAAGATTGGGCTGGATGGGGCTCTGAGCACCTGATGGAGCTGTGGGTGTCCCTGTTCATTGCAGGGGAATTTGGACTAGATAGCCTTTAAGGGGCTCTTACAACTCAAATGAACCTATGAAAGGGGCTTTATGCTCAGGTAGTGTTTGGGTGGGAGATGCTGTTGGGGTGGTCTCATGGGACGATGTGGTCATATTGCAAAGGATTGTTCTCTGTGCTGTGCTGAAGGTCAGGGAGCTGCAGCTTTGAAGCAGGGTTATGTTCAGTGAATAACAGTGTCTCTCTAGCATTTAGTGTTAGGGTATTTTACAGGACTGGGGTGCACTTATTTTGAGGATGCATCCATGTTTAAGATACAGGACAATCTGAGGAGACTGAATTCAGCAAAATCCTTCCATCTCTACCTCTGTGAAACAGGAATGCTGCCTATTTCCTCACTGCACGGAGGCAAACATTCACAAAGTCTACAGGGTGTGTACCGCAGGAGCAAGGTGTCATGGTGCCATTCACCTCAGTGTTGTCGGACAAGCTGCCTTTGTTCCTCCAGTACCACATCTCTGTGCTGCCAGATTCATGTTGGTGGCGTGCCCTGTGGTTGTAGGTGGCATCCAGCCCAGTGGGGCAGGATGTGGCTGTCCCCGTGTGAAGGGAGAGGTCAAACCAGGCCTACGTGGTGCTGTGGTAAGAAGGCTACACAAGAGTTGTGGCCACAGTGGGAAGGTCACCTCCTGATCTGCTTGACCTCTTAGGAAAGTTTAGTAGTGATTCATTGCTTTTACAGCAGAAGTGGTTTGCTGATGTGCTGACCTACACTGCTGTCCCAGCAAGGGTTTGGAGAACTGGGAGGGATGGGATTTCTGATTTGCTCCTTCATGGCTTGCCCCTTGTCATCTGCTCCCACGCTGCGTGTGTTTGTGGGTGGAGAAAGCCCTTCCCAGCCTCCCAAATGAAAAGGTGGTGTTATCAGGTGTGACTGATAAAAGCCAGCTGGGTGATAAGCGGGGGACTGGTCCTGGCCTCAAGTCAGGAACATCCCATGCATTGAGAAAGAGCAGAAATCAATTAGATTTTCTGCACTCTCCTTCAGCAAGGCCGTCGTATCTCTGTACCTATGCATCTTTGCTCCTCTTTCATGTCTCCACGTGCCAGATGCCTCTGGCTATTGGATTCCTCTGATTCACCAACTGAATACATAAGGCAGAGCTTGCCAAGGAGTGGGAGGAAGGTTCCAGTATTGAAGACAGTGTTGTGACACCCTGCTCAGATTGTTTGGAAGAACTCAGGTAAAAGTCACTGTTCTCTGTAGCCAAGCATGAGATACCCCTGTGCCATTCCCCAGGTGGGCAGTTCTGCAGCCCAAAAGGACACAGGCAATGAGTACCTGCTTATCTCACCAGTACCACTTCTCTGCCCTGACTCAGACAAATTGCATGTTATTTTAAGAGCCTGAAGGGTTGCTATTGTTCTTCTACAACGAAAGAGCAATGTGTTTGGGTTTTTTTTTAGTATTGTATGGTTTTCTGGAAACTTATCCATACAGCTGACTAATGACTGGAAGTCTCACAGTTTCAAATGACTTTGCATAGCAGTAGTTCTGAGCTGAAAGGTGACATCCAGGTGCTGCATGAGTCTCTTTTTATCTGCTTTCATGCTTTCTGCGCATACAGCAGCTCTTATGTAATTGGGACTGGCTGCTAGAGGCCAGTGTTTGTTTTCCTCTTCAGCAAGAGGCCATAGTTGGACAAGCTACTACAGAGCAATAAATAGTTTTGAACCACGAGTCACATTTCATTCCTGTAGTTAAGTGGGCATTGTGGGTTTATTTAAAGAAGACTTTGTTTCTGTTTGTTGTTACAAAAAAAAATAAATAATCATCCAAACAGAGTTCTTATGCCTCTCCTGAACTGGTTGGCTGGCAATATATTAAGTAGCTGCTCTACGGACTGGTTTTTTTTATTTGTTTTGTTCTGTGGAACAAGATTTAGAGTAAGCACTTCAGTCATGGGGCATCATACCACATGATGTTACGTGTGCACTTGAGCTTGTCTTTAGACATGATGAGTGGCTCGGTACAATTGGAGAAGTGCCCCTTGTCTTCCAAAGTGTCTGCAAACTAGCTGGGTCCTCCAAGGCCCTGAGAGCCATGTAGCACCCTGATATTTTGAGGGCATTTACTGCAAGACAGAGTGACAGCTCAGTTGGCCCCTCTGCCCTGGGAGCAGAGGTAAGAACCACAGCCACATGGAGGGAGGCACACCTTGATATGATAACCATCACCCCCATGGCCATCTGGTTGTTCTGTCTTTGCAGGCTCATCTACAGTGCTGTGTGGGACAGGCTGAGGATGGGACCAGTTGGTGTAGCTGATGATGAACAGTTTCAGCACCACCTTTTTGCAGGTGGTGTTTGTCCAACAGGCTAAAGAACTGGTACAGCTTGACTAACAGGCACGAGGCGCCTAACACATGTCATTCTTGGGTACTTTTTGGTCCTTAGATCAAGACCAACGTTTAGTCCATTATGCTGATGGCTAGTGTGCTCCTGTTTGCTTTTTACCACTTACTAGCTCTTACTTACCCTGAAGAGAACCAAGTTGGTGAAGGCCATCTACCAACAGGTTTTGCTTAACCAAAGCAGCTTTCTGTCCAGGGCCTTGTCCATGCCTTTAGGATGACCACACTTCTACTAGTTAAATAACTGGTAGTGAGTCCTTACTGGTGTTGGAACTTATGCTGTGCCAGTGATGAGAACTAGGTGGGACAGACTTGCTAAAAGTCATGTAAACAGCTGGGGAAATGGCTGCTTAAGCAAAACTGAAATGAGTGGGTTATGCATGCTTGTAGGGATCAATTCTCTTGAGTCTTCAAGCAGAGAGCCATTGTAGGATCAATACCATGATGTTTGGTCTGAATCTGAGCTCTGCCTAGGAGACACTGAGACCAGTGGTTGCAGGAAGATGTTGTAGCCTCTTAACTCTTCATAGAGCTTTTCTATAGGAAGAAATGAGTATGGTAAGGAAATGATCTCAGTGTGGATTGTGATTTTTATTTTTATTTAAATAACCTTTCCATGCCTTCTCTTATGCTTGCTCTGTGCTGGTCCTGCTTCTGGCCACTTTTGTTGCAGTCCATCCCTGATCTTGTGTCATCATCAGCTCCATCTCCAGTGGAGAGTACAGAAGTATACATGACAGTTTGCAGTTTATGTTACCTGAATTTGCTACTGTGCATGCTGATGTGACTGGAAGAATTTCTAGAAGTGATTGGTTTCTATACTCATTTACTAGTGAATGGCTGCTCAGGTGTAGAAAGCATGTCTGTGCTCATTGGCAATCCTAGTTTTCTGCCTGTTTTCTAAGCACACCTGCACTGTATGCCTACCTCACCCTTTAAAGAAAAAAAACTAGTGTTGCTTCAGTGAAAACAACCAGGACAAATTTGATAATCATGAAAGTTGCGAAAGTTCTTTTGCATGAGATATGAATAATTACATACATCTAGCTACTGTTTTCATGCACAGTTTCTCAATGGCACACACAAATACCTTGCAAGGCACAGGAATTAAAGAGTATGTGGTTAGATCAGAAATCCACCAATACGTTAGAGTAAGAAGACCCACTGAGGTCCCAGCAATTACAATTGCCCCCATACCTGCCAAAGCCTCAGATAGCCCTGGTCCATGCCTGAAGCAAGGCAGAGATAACGTGTTGGTGCTAGCTGGGAACATGGGCCTGGTGCCATCTTTGATTTGTATTTCCTCCTCATCTCTCAACTCAGCCCTCTTTTTGCTTGATGCTGATGTGCGTCTGAAACTCTTAAGATGCACTGAGAAGTGAGCAAAGCTGTTGACTGTTTTTTAAACAGCTTTTTGGAGGGAAAAGTAAACCTTCTGATACTTACATTTATGCTAGCAGAACTTTTTTGGGGGAAAAAGAATGTTTTTTCATACCTTCCAACAGCCTCTGCTGTTCAGCTTCAGCAGGCACTGTGAAAACTGGAGGCTGCAGACCGTGTTGCTGCTCTGGGGCATTCTTCAGTAACCTTCTATCGGAGCTGGCATCGTCAAAGATGTTCTTGTAACTGAGTGAGTCACAAGGCGGCTATTTCCAGAATGGTTGGTTCTTGTAACGTGGTGTGGTATTGCCTTGGTGACAGAAAAACGTGCCAGCCAGCAGCACTGACTCAGCATATACAGTGCCATTAGCCCCAGAACTCACAAATGTGCCCAATTTCAATAGAGGAACGTAGGCTATAAATAGGCCAAAGCAACGAGAAACAGGAACAAAAAAACCCTCCTTGTGGAAAATGCCACTTGTTTCAGGGAAGCTGTATTTGAAGAAAAGATTTTCTCAGTAGTTGGTGAGATTTGGTGGACGATTCTGTTTCCATGGCTAAAACCTCAAAGCACAAGGAACAAGGCGAACCTCTCTTAGTTTTCTTGATCAAAGGCAGTTTTGTATTTTCTTGATGAGTAAAGGCTTTTTATTGACATAGATGGCTGAATGCCATCTTGCTGTTCCATCTAATAAGGCCAGACATGGACCACTTAGAGAAAGCATGTTTGTTGGTACCATTGCACTGCAACTGTCTCTTTTCTGATTCCTCATTAGCTATTTGTAGTGATGATTTTACATCTGTTTTTAAACCGTGTTCCCCAGAGGGGCACTTGCATGAGCAGGAAACAAAGCTGAAAAACTGTAGTTGAGCAGAAGAGCAAAATACAGAGCCTGCAGTGCAGGTTGTTGCTGGCTGTGGACAGAGGAATGCTAGTGGTATCCCCTAAGCTCCCATGTGGAAATTATATCAGTCAGTCTTTGAGATCTGTGGCTGCAAATAGCCAGAGATGATTTCAATAACAACAATCTGGTTGGATAATGAGGGAGGCCTAGACCTGATAGGGAAGATTTCTAAGGACTTCAGTGGAAAACATTGTTTTTACTTAATAAAGATTGTAAGCAGAAGAGGCTTACAAAAGCCTCCTTACACAAAGCTCCAGGTGAAGATTCTTTTATTCAAAGACTCTGGCTTTCAATGTGTCTCTGATTTTGGCTTGGTTTGGCTTTTGCTATTGAAAGTCTATCAAGTTTACCTTATAATTTCTGTATTTTTCCCTTAAAAAATTAAGTTCTTTGGGTTGACTCCCACCAGATCAGGCTGCCCACGGCCCCATCCAACCTGACCTTGAGCACCTCTGGGGATGGGGCACTCACAGTGTGCTGAAGGCCCTGATTGTTGCTGCAGGGCAGTCAGCAGTCCTCACTCTAGGACAGCTAGGTTGCTGTTCAAGTAGGAGCAAATCACTGTCATTTTGGGATTTTTATAGTGAAACAAAGTCAATTCTTGCAGTAAAAACTGTGACAATCCAGTATTTGCTGCACCACCAGTTGAGTTGTCCATGTAGTGGGGACAGTTGGTGGGAAATATCTGGGTCTGGAAGGTGGAGCTCTTATCTCAGTGCTGAGGACGGAGGGAGCAGGGATGTGAAGCTGCTCTAAGGAGGATGAAGAAAGCAGATTCGACAGCTAGGATCTGTCAAAGGAACCTGAAGGCCTGAGATTATCACACCTGTGGATAAGCTGGAGAAGAAGAAGGGCATAAAATGAGCAGGAGCATAAGGAAGTGCAAGTGAAAGAAAAAGAAGTGTCCAAAAGCAAATGGTTATATCACTGTATGTCAGCACAGGTTCTCACTGCAGCTTTACTAGATTAGAGTTGAAAGGCATTAGGGGGGAAAAATAGGATTCCAAGGAACACTTGGCCAAGTCACAAAGCTGAGCTTGATATCCAGGTCCAAATGCACTCAATGGGGTGAACCTGAAGGGAGCAGAGCTCCTGGGCCTTACATGCAGTTCTGCTGAAGATCCACAAACAAAGATTGGTGAGGAAATGCTTAGCACTGCAGCCTCTGAAACCCATTCTGGAGGGTAGGTACTGTCATAAGCACTGTCATGGAGAAATCTACATTCGTTCAAGGTCAGGAGGCTGGAAGGTCCTCCTGGACACAAGCATCTTTGCAAAGATCTTGCCAGGACTTGATCTGCCTCAAGTGGCAAGGTGTCCACCTGCCATCCAGTCCCTGGTGGGTGAGCACTTCCTCTGGATGTGGGAAATCTGATTTAATTCCCAATTTTGGGTAGGAAGAGAAAGGTCTGTAGTCATGCTGAAGCCTTGCCTTCTCAGCCTGCAGAACAGGTCGGAGGCTGGCAATGACCTCATCGCTTGCTCACCCTTTCCATTCCCTTGGCTGCATCCTTCCTGGTGATGGGTGTATAGGGGTTGCTGCTCAGCCTCTCCATGTTTTACAAACCATTGTGTTGAGGCAGACAGTGAGTTATGCGCACGTCCCACTCCAAAAACATCCTGCGAGACTGGGAAAGTAGGAAGGAAGTCAACACAACAGAAGAACCTCTCTGAACAAAAGGTGATCGAGGCACCTCTTGTCTCCCATGCATCCTTGCTATACAAAGCTGGACTGTCCTCATCCCTCTGCCTACTGCGAGTTCCAGTAGCTTGGAAGAGTCCTGGAGGTCGTAAAGCCAAGGAAGAGGCAAGTGGCTGATTCGGAACATGTTGGAGTGCTGGGAAATAATGGAGCTTTGTGCTCTGAAGCAGACGGGGAGGGTGAGGGGGCTTTGTCGTGCAGCATATTTGTTTTTTCCTGATGGGGAGAGTGAGCGTACGGTGGAGGCGGCCGCGTTGACAAAGCGCTTGTGGGAGTTTGCTAATTGCAGATTGATTGGGAAAAAGAAGCAGGGCTTTATTTTCAGGACATGGGATGCAGTTAGAGCTCTGATATGTGGCTGGGAGTAATCAGGATCCTTCTGACGGAGTTAAAGGTTGTTTGTTTGTTTGTTTTCTATTTCTTTTTACTTTCCTCCCTCCCCCCCCC